>CM044960.1:1030903-1066892 GCA_024516035.1 Bactericera cockerelli
CCTGGCGAGGTGTGTAAAATAGCCCCCATTACACATATTTCCTTGCGCTAAGCTCCTTTTCACATAACTCTCTCATGCCCACAGTATAGCTTTATTTCTAGTAAATACATATTTAATATATAGATCGAAGGTAATATAAATAGCTTTGCGTACAATATAGCCTTATTTATAGTTAGATACATATTCTATGTATGTAGATCGAAAGTAATAGCTTTGCGTACAGATATATACAGAGACTTATTTATAGTTAAATACATATTTAAACGAACACAATGAGGTTCTGTTTTAACTTGGGTACTGGACAATTTGACTTTCGTTTGTTTGTGTGTCTGTCTGTCTTCTGCGATAACTATCGACCGGATTGTTCAAAATTGTTGAAATTTAGGTATACATGTTTATTGGGGTCCTAAAATTTAACTGATAGTTTTTGGGCCGAACTAGGCCACTCGGGGCTAAATGAGAGCCGTTTTGGTGAAAATTGAAAACGATTTTTTTTTTTAAATAAAACAAGGCTCTTGAAATTATTTGAGTTCAGCAGTAAAATTTGGTGAACGTGAAAGCTAAGAAAGTCGCACTGTGGTAAAAAATCGTAAAAGGGCCAAACAAAAAAGCCGGTTGACATTTTTTAATTTAAACCTATCGAGTGGGGTAATGAATGAAAGGTCTCGATGTCCTCATTCTAATATGCGATAGTGGAATCTGTGTGAGGTTTACAGTTCACAGAACCTCTAGTTATATAGGCCTGAAATACCTTGCAATATTCATACTTAAATTACTTATAGTCAAAGATTACCTGCAAATATATGTACATCTAGTACAACTTCTCACTTTTCTGTTTACTGATATAACCTTATTTATATTGTTAAACACATATGTACGCATTCAGCCAAAGATTGCCTTCATAACTTTAGCCTAACGCATATACGTACTCTTCTATTGCATGGACTAGCGGCTGAGACGTTCGGTATTCACCAGGGAGTACATAGCCCAGGCCAATGTATGTACATAAAGCATATACGAAGAAGTACTTACGAAGACGTACATGGGCAACGTGTATTGTTTATTGAACCTGTGTGCAGACTGCACAGGAATGTCGGCTATGCTCGTAAAGTGGATAGTTCCAGGTAGAGAGCCGGCCAGACGTATGACTTTTGTTTACATGCATCAGCTGTTATTCGCACACACTTCTCATACTTTCCCACACTCGCGAATCTCTGGGATTCTTGTGTGATTCGCGAAATAAAATTCCACCACAGACGATCGTACGAAGCTTTTCTGAAATTTGGAAGAATTTCGGGGAGAACTTAGTAGTTTTTAAAAAATTGACGGCCCGAACGACCTGTCCATCCACAAGGTAAAGTGCTTATAGGGGGAAAAAAAAACCGGAGCAATTTTTTTTCTTCTTCTTTTTATTAAAAAACGAACACAATATTTCCGATTTGTAATATTAGAAATTTATCGGAAGTAAAAAGTTATCATATTTGTGTTAATCACTTTCGTGATAGCACAACTACTCAAACTCGCTTTACGAAATCTACACTCGGTCGGGGACTTGAACCACCGACCTCCAGGTTACAAGTCCGCCGCCTTTTCGATCAAGCTACTTATTTTGCTAATTACAAGTATACTTAGCACCAAGTCCTACCTATCAAATCCTTCAGTCCATGCGGTCATCAATTTTCGGCAATTTTTTATCCGGCCTGGGTCAAATAAAATACATGACGCATGTATTTTATTTATGATGGTTACATTGTAATAATAATAATAATAATGTTTATTATGCATTCAATAACATTGGGACGTTTATAGAATCTTTATCTTGATTACCGCTTCATGGTCAGTAAATGGAGAACAGCTTGAAAATCTCTCCAGGTAATTGGAGTTGGCACAAAACCCTTAAAAACATCGGTACATTAAAAACCCCTAAAAAACACATTACCAATTAAAATATCTTTACATTCCTTGAATATCACGAATCTTAGCAGTTTATATTTGACGGAAGTTTATCTTGACAAATATTTTGTTAAAAACCCCGGTTTGGGCCTCTTAATTTTTGCAAAAATGTATATAAATCGTATTTGCTTACATAATGTCTGATGGTATATGGAGTACATAGTCTCGACGCTGTCAACCTATAAGATGTACCTATGTACAAGTACATAGATATGTGTGTGAATATAGTCATGAGGAATTGTTAAATTGTATAGTCTCTATTTTATTTGTATTGAATGAGAAGAGTGGATTCCGCTTTATAATACTCTACAGTTGGAAGATCTCATATTTTTTAATTCTGCTTTTTTTAAAACACTGAAATTTGTTTATTTAATTTTGAAATAGACAAAGAAAAAGATTAGCTATGTATGTTATAATTATTTGTACTAAAAAAGTCATAATTGACTATGTAAATAAAATTTAAAAATCATTAAATTCCATTATTTGTATAAAAAAATATGAGAAATCTGCCAATTCTCTAGCAATGATTGATTTATTTTTAATGATTTTTTTTTCTCTATCTACTGACATTTTATCTTAGTTCATTTAAATTACAAGAGTTCACATCAGTTTATTAATATTTTTTAAATAAATTTATTTACTCTAAATTTATTTTTTAAATAAATTTAAAGTTTATTAAAAATATTTTTTAAATTACTAAATGGAAACCTAGGAAGAAAACCCCTTAGCACAGCGCTTTGGTAGGGTTTTCACCAACGTCCCCTCATATCAATGACCTACAGTGAACTTCAACAAAATTCTCAGAAAAACTCGGAACTAAGTATCCATACACAAAGTTTCCAATTAACTCAACATGGAGGAAAACCAAATTCCTTCCTCGATTTGCAGGTCGTAAATTTCGAGAAAAATAAAATTATAAAAAAAATTGTTAAGAAAAAAATTAAAAAAAAAAAAATATCGAACCCCGCAGTTGGCTCATTATAAAATCGAAATCAAAACTCATTCAATCATGTCGCGAGACAATAGCGAGGACTCTTAGGTAACTTTTAGAAACCTGTGGAATGCCAATGTTTGCTCGGGCCCTACACAAAGAAAAATCTGGCCCTAGCGAACTCATATACGACCAAAGAATGGCCAGATAAACGCTTATTATGTAGGTATGCCATCTTGTAAATAAAAACGATAATAATTAACTTTGTCGATCTAACTCCTTTGAAGTTGAAAAAGATACCATCACAGATAAGCTTTTCAGTTCGGCAAGTGCTTCTTGAATAAAAAGTAGACAAGTTTTAGCATTTTTCAATCACATTCTGAATATTCCCACCATTTTGTCTTATCTTATAAATCTTATTGTTGTTTCTTCTACGATTTCATCGAATGTTTGGTCAGATTTATTTTCCACTGATGGATACGAGCTACTGAGGTCTTTTTGATTCATTATCTGGTTCCGATTTTGTTTCAATACGTAAGTATGTATTAATAATAATAATACTCTTTAGTGGAAGGTTTACTCACCAGGCGAGGTTAATACTCTTTAGTGGAAGGTATACTCACCAGGCGAGGTTAATGCTCAAATGATTTTCTACCAGCTAACCCTCAGTCTTATTACACTACACAAACTCAAATTCATGAGGAAAAGTTCATGCACTAGGTGGGATTCGAACCAACGGATCCCTGCCCTACCTTGATTACCAGACTAGCGCGTTAACCACTTGACTACCAGTGCATCCGAAAATTATAAAAACTTCTGAGCAAACTAAATAAATGTAATCTTCCCTTAAGTTCTTGAGGATACCTCAAGGATAGTTAAGGATACCTCAAGTCTTGAGGATACATCAAGGGTAGTTAAGGATACCTCAAGTCTTCAGGATACATCAAGGATAGTTAAGGATACCTCAAGTCTTCAGGATACATCAAGGATAGTTAAGGATACCTCAAGTCTTCAGGATACATCAAGGATAGTTAAGGATACCTCAAGTCTTGAGGATACATCAAGGATAGTTAAGGATACCTCAAGTCTTCAGGATACATCAAGGATAGTTAGGGATACCTCAAGACTCATTAGAACGTCAGGATAACGACCTTGGCAGACACGAGCTTGGATTTTTACTACAGTCCCGAATTTCTGATTTCCATACGACAACGAACCCGTGACTACCGAGACCTCAGGACCTAATTTATTGCCTGGGAGCTTTTTTTTTCTGCTCAAAATTTAATTTGAGCTGGTCAGGCAACTTGGAGCGCGCATATTTATTCAAAACGTTTCGTAAATCCACCATAGGCTTGTGTAATCGATTCCAAGAGGTCAGACGGATCCATTGAATTTCTCAGACATTAATCACAAAAAATATAAAAAAAATACAATTCAATCATTGCTGGCTTTGATTATTTCGACTCACACAGTTTGGGACGACTTTTTACTAGGTCTATAAATTTTCGCTGTCGTATATGTTTTTATGAAGGCTATCTATCAGATAGTACTTCTAGCTTTATTGAATGAGCTACAGAAAATACCGTCTTCAAATAATAATCTTTTGGCGACAGTGACAGGTCCAACAGTTATCTCGCCGACAGTGATGATGGAATGGTGAAAACAACAAAACAAATGAGCCCTGAACTATTTGTCAGGCTTCTGAACGGAGTATTAAGTGTCTGAGATCGTCCTGGGAGGTGAAATCAGGGCGCCAAAATGTTCGCTCTCACCACACGAAGAGAGGGATCAGATGATCCTTGGCGCGAGGTACCCACGACTCCGCACTCCTTCTGTTGAAACCAAAATTCTTTTGAAAACGGAGTGAGGAGAGAGAGACAGAGAGAGAAGAGGAGAAAAAGAGTGAGAGATAAAAACATTAATTATGACACTCTTTAGTGGAAAGTAATCACCAGGCGAGGTCAATGCTTAAAGCATTTTCTACCACCTAACACCCTCAGAGTCTTATTATTATGTGGTCACAAACTCAAATTAATGAGGAAAAATTCATGTACTGGATGGGAATCGAACCAACGGATACCTATGCTACCTGGATTACCAGACTTGCGCGTCAACCACTTGACTACCAGTTTTGTGGAGGAATAAGTAGAAAGAGACGGCGTGAGAGAGAAAGGTATTGAAGGAAGTATGATAACGCTTACACAAAGAGTAAGAGGAAAAAAATTGAAAAGAAGAGAGGAATTTATTGGAGATAGAGTGAGAGTGAAAGAAATAATGATGGTGTTGAAAAAAAGAAAATATATAATATACAGATAATAATGATTATATTCCGAATGATGACAGAAGAACGCAAGGAAGTTGACGATAAAGATGATGGAGAATGAGGAACTCGAAGAAAGATTATACTAGTAGAACAGGAAGCAGTTGACAAAACTAATGGAAAATTAGAAGAAATGAAAGAAGATATTACTGACGGTGAGGGTAATGTTAATGTTGATGACTAAAAATTGATACGTCTTGATGTTCTACAAAAAAACAACTCCAAACCACCAGATCCATTAGATTAGACTAAGTTATTTGATGACCAACTATTGATATATTTTGATATTTTACACACAAAAAACAGCCTCAAGCCACTGGACCCTTTAGACTTGGTAATATTCCTTTACCTTGGATGATTAATTGTTGACAATTTTGTCAACCCCTGCTTTCCAAGTGCTGAGGATTAGGCTGAAAAATGTATGGACTAACGTCCCATTAGCTCATCAATTACTAGTAGTGTTAGTGTCACTTGATTATCTTGGTGGTCAATTTTAACAATCCATTAACACATCAAGTAAATATGATTAATGTGAGTTTTTATGTAATTGATTTGTGTGGCACAGTTATTTTGTGTGATCCTTATTTTTTTGGCATATTGTTTGCAGATTCTCACTCGTACGGCTATTTGGCTGTGAATTTACATCATTCAATGTGGAGCCTCTATCATAATTTCAATTTCAGTGAATCTCTTTTTAATTTTTTCAATAAATCAGTATGTTTTCAATGTCGTCTAGTATTACTTAACCTATTTGATTCTGATTGGATTAAAAAGATCTTTTTTCGATTCTTCAGTTTAAATTGAAAAGTGAGTTCTTTATTGTTGTAGATATATTAATTAAGTAAAGCTACCAAAATGACTCCTTGGAAGTTCATTATAATTGTCACCTTCTCCTTGTAATAAATAATCCAAGTGATCTATTGTTGGAGCTAACCGCTAGGGGTATTCTATTTGAGTATAAATTTAAATCACATGAACTAAAAAAAAAAAAAAAATCTTAAAGGTGAAATATTTCCTTCAAAAGTAGGTAACAACACAAGGAACATATTAATTTATTAACGACTTGAACATCTCATGGCTAAATACTGATGTTCATCCTGGTTAGATTAATGTATCCAGATAAGATTCCAGGAATTCTAAGGAAGAATAAAGGACCAATCCTATAGAGGAGACCAAGAAATAAGCGGCTACTGGATGCACCTCTTGTTACCTGAGTCTGGTGCAAGGTGCTGAGTGGTGATTGGCGCGGGTTCGAAACCCAGACGAACCAAGAAATTTTGATCTCTTTGATTACTGTGCCACTATGTGCTGATACCAAGACCAAAAAATATAAGCCATATTAGCCTCTCATCCATCGAATAAGCGATTTTCTTCTTTTTTTCTTCTAAAAGATGAGTGTTTCACAGCCTTTTTTATTTCGTAACCATGAAACAGGAGCTACTATAGACGCTTGTGGTCTGCGGTCATCTATTATTTATCTCAAGAGTAATTAGATAGACCGCCGAAAAACACCGCTTTCACTCAAACAGAATTTGTTAGCACAAGATCCCAGATAGAAATTAGTTTAAACAAATTACTTCAGCAAAAAACTGTAATATGTCTCATTGTTGTTGTAAAATAAGGTTGAAATTGACCACATAATATGTACGGTGTATCACTTAGATCACTGATGGATAAATACAAATGTTATTAATAAAAAAAATCAATAATAATAATAATTGCTATGATAAATCCCATGTAATGTACTTACCTTTCTAAATAAATAAAGTTAAAAAAAATTAACTACGTCCATTATTTCCAATCTATGACAAACGATCAAGATAGAACCTGAACATCATCAAAAGTCAAAAAGGAGATGGCATGGTTGGAAACAATGCACAAGTCATACGAAACACAGAAGAAGAATGTTAGCTATGTTACCTGGCGCTTTCAGAAACAAGAGTTGGTTCAATCAGGTTATTTATTTCAGATCCTGTTGTGCTGCATCACAATGCCTTCTACAGGGTGTTTGTCTGTTTGTGCAATTGTCCAATAGAATAATATCTTCTGTACTACTACAGGGTGGCTGCAATGCCTTGTACAGGGTGTTTGTCTGTTTGTGCAATTGTCCAGTATAACAATATCTTCTGTTCTATACAGGGTGGTAGCAATACAGCATCAAACTGACTAGTTGGTACACCCGAAGAAGCGAGAGAATAAGTAGAAAGTGTTTTCTTGATAGAAAATGTAGGATGGCTTGTGGATGCTTCAGAAACAGAAAATAATATTATTTTATTAGCCTCAAAGCCACGAAAATCTAGCTATTCTGCACTTCTAAAAGTACTTTGACACGAACGACCTGTTGCAACACGAGTTAAAATGCCTAATTAGAAGAAAAAAAAGTACTTTGCTTTTATTCTCAAATAGGTGGCTGTACCTCACTATTTCAAATCAAACTCGTCTCCCTCCCCTCAAAGGCACCCTCAAGTATTCATGTCACTTAAGTGAACAAGTACTTTGCCTTTATTCTCAAACAGATGGCTGTACCTCAAATGCACTATTTCAAATCAAACTCGTCTCCCTCCCCTCAAAGGCACCCTCAAGTATTCGTCTCCCTCGCCTCAAAGGCACCTTCAAGTATTCGTCTCCCCCTCCCCTCAAAGGCACCTTCAAGTATTCGTCTCCCCCTCCCCTCAAAGGCACCCTCAAGTATTCGTCTCCCTCCCCTCAAAGGTACCCTCAAGTATTCGTCTCTCCCTCCCCTCAAAGGTACCCTCAAGTATTCGTCCTCCCCCTCCCCTCAAAGGTACCCTCAAGTATTCGTCTCTCCCTCCCCTCAAAATCACCCTCAAGTATTCGTCTCCCCCTCCCCTCAAAGGTACCCTCAAGTATTCGTCTCCCCCTCCCCTCAAAGGTACCCTCAAGTATTCGTCTCTCCCTCCCCTCAAAGGCACCCTCAAGTATTCGTCTCCCCCTCCCTCAAAGGTACCCTCAAGTATTCGTCTCTCCCTCCCCTCAAAATCACCCTCAAGTATTCGTCTCCCCCCTCACCTCAAAAGCACCCTTAAGTATTCGTCTCCCTCCCCTCAAAGACACCCTTAAGTATTCGTCTCCCTCCCCTCAAAGGCACCCTCAATTATTCGTCTCCCTCTCCCCTCAAAGGCACCCTCAAGTATTCGTCTCAAGTGGGTCCCGCCCCCATTAGGGGGCAGTGCCACCTCAGGACGAGTGGCCCTGGGTCTGCCTTGGTCGTGAGACTGACCAACATTTACTTTATTATTCTTCCAGCAAGTGAGACAGAATGCTATTTAGCAAGGTTCTAACGCGAACTCTTCAGTGCCCACGGGCTGTGTCCTGGAAATGTGACAATATTGAGACTATAATAATAATATAATTCCGTGTCCGTGAGATAGAGGTATTGATACCTAAATCACGGTGGTGAGAGGATTATATGGACGCCCAGATCCAATGTCTAGGCTCCTTTCATGTCCATTGATTCTATTTGGTTTTAACGTCCTGACTTGAGGTAGACAAGACGGGGGTTTTAACCACCATTCGCTGGGATAGGAAAGAGACTGCGATAGGAAAGAGGGTGTTTCTTGCAGGATAATCAGATATTGTATTGAGTCGAGTATTGTTAAGTACTGTCCAGGCGCGGCCGGCCCTAAGGAGCTGCGGAACTACAGCATCCCCAGACGAAAAGAAAAAAGAGTGTTAGGGTACATTTGTACAAGTCCAAGTCATTTTTTTTCAAGTCCTAGGATGTACAGAGTGAAAATAATTACACATATTTATCTAAAATAATTTATTAATATTTATCTAGAATAGTTAATTATGATTATGATTGACATACTCAATCTCATAGGGTACCAAAAGAGCAACTCTATGAATCCCATTTTAGTCCGGTTTATGTTGCATCACACATGAACTTCATTTGGTATGCAATGATTGACAACTGTGGATTTTGATGAAATTTCAAAATTTATTGTATTGATGTACAAAGTGGTGTACAGATTGTATTAAACTTTATGCTCGTTTAACATATTGAGTTATTGTTATAGGAAGTTAGTTGTTATCTGCGAATTGGCAACTAATTGCAAACTCTAGTAATTTATACTGTTCCGTCTCAGTAGGTATACACAATTACACATATGTGTGTGACTATCTAATTATGTATAGCACATAGAAATAATTATCATGGTCACTTATTATCAACTTTCAATTAGCGAAAACATGGAGCTGTATATGTTTTTGCCCAATGCCAAAAAAAAAGTGAAAAACAACTCAGTTCAAAATGTTTTTTATCTCACATTAACATGCTGGTTTACCACGTCTAGTGTAGGCCCTGTGTTTATTAACCATCAATTTGTCACAGATTCTCCTTTTGCTTTTTAGGATGCATAACTAAAATATTGAATAATGTAATCCCTATTGAAAAGAACCCGTAAATTTGTAAAAAAAAAAAAAAAAAAAATAGGATGCCAGCCACGAGCATAAACCCCGACCAAGTGCCGGGTTTGAGCTAGTCTTCTATAATTTCTATGTGGGACTTTTCCCCACACCGCAGCTCACTTCCTCTACGGAAAGAATGTTATCTAATCTCCTACACCGAAATGTACCTCAAGTAAGTTATCTTTGAGTCTCTCAGCATTTACATAAAAAATATTATCATTACCATTAACCATATAGTTGTCAATATCATTAACATAATAATGGTATACCATAATAATAATCACTATAGGTGTTAACACTAACAGTATTATTATTATTATTTAATTCTTCAACCACTGAAACTCGCTTTACTAAATCCACGCTGAAACCGGGAGTTGAACCACCGACCTCCAGGTGACAAGTCCGCCGCCTTATCGATCAAGCAACTGAGGTCGGTCAAAACAATAAATAACACCACACTACAATTATCATTAATGCTATTGATACTAATTATCATGATTCACTCCCCACAACTTGTCACCAATTATCATAATTTATTGTCCTTAATTATCTGGAAGGGTAGTTCCAGCATCGTAATTATGACGTAATCAATATCTTTTTTTCTCACCGGATAAAAAAATCAATGATTGAAAAATCATTTCCATTTATTGGAGAACCTCTAGAACAGTTCACTTAAATATCAGCAAACTACACCAATCCTGGGGGCATAGTTGACGATTCTCAAAAATATTTATCTTTCGTTTTGCTTTACTTAATAATGATAGATAAATCAGTTGCTTTATTTTTCATATTTTTTTGTATAGAGAGCACCTTTTTTTCTCTCATTATTATCACAAAACAATACAGCGCAGCGTAGCTCTCACGCCGTGCGCCGCTACAGAAACAACCAAACGGGGTTAAGTGGCAGAGAAATGCCTAAGGCATTAACTTCGCTCCGGATTACAAAACAAATTGTAATTAAAAATTAATATTGATCTTGCTTTCTTTTTGTACATAATTCTAAAGTTTTTTTTTTATATATAATTTATTGTTATTTTTTTGTTTGTTGTTGATGATTGTTTTGTAAAAAAAAATAGAGTGTAAATAAATAAATAAATCTTCTAACCTGGTCCTCTCCTCCTCTGCACCGATTCGGGACGGCAGGACCGAACGGGCTTCGTCTCTCAAGGATCGACTATTCTGTTGGAATTCCTTCTCCCCCCCCCTCCTCCCTCCTTTCCCACCCCCCTCCTCCTCCTCCTCCTCCTCCTCTCCTGCTCTTCTGGTTTTCTCATTCAGTAAATCCAATTTCTTTTCTTCTTTTTCGAGTACTTCACCGCGAAGACCACCTCCAGTTTGTCCTCTTCGCTCCGAGTGGGACGAAAGTGGACCGGTTCTGACGAGTGAAGGGGGGAGAGTTTTTTTTTCGTGTGTGTTGAACTGACACCTCGATGGATTTGAACTAAAAGAAGACGTTGTTTGTGGAACTCAGTAGCTTGATCGATAAGGCGGTGGACTTGTAACCTGGACAGTCGATGGTTCGAATCCTTTCTGAAACTATCCATACTTGCGGAATCGAATTACTAAATCTGGTGGTTCAAGTCCTCCCGGTTTCAGCGTAGATTTAGTAAAGCGAAGTTGTGATATCACGAAAGTGATCGACACAAATATGATAACACTTATCTTAATAAAAAAAAGTTGCTCTGGAGGTTATGAAACGTCCAGAAATATAAAAAAATGAAATCGGGGCAATTTTTTTTTTTTTTTTTTTTTTTTTTTTTTTTTTACAAAAGGAACAGAATGTTTCTGATTTTTAATATGTATTAGAAATTTCTCGGAAATAAAAAATTGACAATATCTCGACAACATCTCACACCGCCATACTCTAACATGGCAGGCTGGAAGAGGTAGCGTTTATACCTTCCCACACAACACGTAGCCCGGGTAACTAACACACTTGGTGGTGGAGGATCGACCAATCTGAATCCGCACCAGCAAGTGGTTTTTTAAAAGTAGTTCATGCAAAAAAAATTGTGGCCGGGGGTGAAAAAATGTACGCAAAAAAATTATCCTAACTGAAAGACCTTGAAAAAAATGTCCAATATGGCGTCAATCTCTACCGAAAATGTGGTAGACACTAATATGATGATTATATTGACGAACGGTGTTATACTGTTTTTTGAACCTATAAGCAGAAATCACTATTACACTATATTAATACATAATTATTATGGCGACATCATCATATTAAATTATTGTCATCGTGAATTTCAGATGTTTACCGCGATATTATTATTTCTAATACTCAAGTTAATATCCTGACTTTTATAATGATTATTATACTATTATTGTTGTTTTTTTACTTTCCTTATCTTATAATAAGGAAAGTATTGTATTCGTCGAAAATTTGACCTACCCAGTTTTTCACATTTCTGGACGAATCATGGCCTCAGGATACCAAAAAAGTTGTTTTCAGCCATTGGTCCGTGCGTCTGTCTGTCTGTCTGTCTGTCTGTCTGTCTGTCTGTGTGTGTGTGAACAGGATATCTCAATAACGGTAAAAGCTAGAGACTTGAAATTTGGTACACAAATTAATTTTATACACTAGACGAACCACGAAACTTTTGGTTGAAATCGGCCGCATTCTGCGGCCACAGGGCCGCAAATACTAGCCGCAAGCGCCGCTTCTTTAAATTGGTTAAAGATACAATTTTTTTTAGAGAACAACATTTTCTTAGATTAAAAAAATAATAGGGGTCTATTCTGATCATTTTTTTGATATCTTGAACTTTTTGGAACTTGGCCCCAATTTACCGGTATTTGGGGGGGACCCGCTTTGACTAACTTTTTACTTTCCTTATCCTATAATAAGGAAAGTATTGTATTCGTCGAAAATTTGACCTACCCAGCTTTTCACATTTCTGGACGAATCATAGCCTCAGGATACCAAAAAAGTGGTTTTCAGCCATTGGTCCGTGCGTCTGTCTGTGTGTCTGTCTGTGTGTCTGTCTGTGTGTCTGTGTGTCTGTGTGTGAACAGGATATCTCAAGAACGGTAAGAGCTAGAGACTTGAAATTTGGTATGGTAATTAATTTTATACACCAGACGAACCATGAAACTTTTGGTTGAAATCGGCCGCATTCTGCGGCCGCAGGGCCGCAAATATTGGCCGCAAGCACCGCTTCTTTGAATTGGTTAAAGATACAAAAAAAGTTAGAGAACAACATTTTCTCAGATTAAAAAAATAATAGGGGTTCACTCTGATCATTTTTTTGATATCTTTAACTTTTTGGAAACCGGCCCCAATTTACCGGTATTGTAGGGGGACCCGATTGGACTAACTTTTTTATTATTCATCCTAGATGGGGGTTGTGACATATCAAATTAAATGATTTTGAAGTGCTGATCACGAATTTGGCATTGATTTTTAGTTATCTGTTACCGTTCAGTCACCAGTGGCGGAATTCGACTCCTTTTTGGGAGATAAGGAAAGTCGTGTGATGTTTACACCAGATTTTTTATTATTCATCCTACATGGGGGTTGTGACATATCAAATTCAATGATTTTGAAGTGCTGATTACGAATTTGGCATTGGTTTTTAGTTATCTGTTACCGTTGAGTCACCAGTGGCGGAATTCGACTCCTTTTTGGGGGATAAGGAAAGTCGTGTGATGTTTACACCAGATTTTTTCATAATTATTATGACATTTATAACCCTAATCCTATTTTTATAATATTTTTTTTTATTTAATTTATTTATTTATTGAATAACAGGATAACATATACAAAGGTATTTTTCCTAAGCTAAAGCTTCTAAGAATATAAAAATATTATGAATTATTTTAATAACTATAATACTAATTTTGGATCTATTATAATATTATTAGTAATAATTACTATACCTATTATCCTATTTATATATAAAAAAAATTGAGTGTCATTATCATCATCACGTTCGATGACAAAGTCGGGACCAAGTTAGGACGGACTTGTGTTCACTTGACATTTAGTTGTTGAATTCCGCAAAGCCAAAAACTTTTAATTTCGTCGGACTGCACATATCTCTAGAACGTGTTGCCCGATCCGAGCGTTGAACTGTATTATAATTATGAATGGGCATTAATAAATTTGTTTTTCAAAGCTTAGGAGAATAATAGGAGAAGTACCTCTGTATAAGTGTTTCTTTATAAAGAAAATAAATAAATAAACTTATGAACAACTTTTTTTTGGATGAGCAGGATCGTATGTATGTAAAAATGATGTGTACAAGTGTACATGTAGCTAATTTATTAGTTTTATTTGTCACTGCAAAAGAATCGAACTCTCGACCTCTGACTTAGAGGACGTGGACCTCGTTGTAGTCGTTTTGCCTCAACTATGTAGAAGGAGTCTATAAACCGATTCAAAACACACAGCAAGTGCCTCGTCTATCCGATTCAACATATTATAACTAACAACTCCAGACCAGAAACAATCACCCGATATTCTGCATGTATTGTTGCAAAATTATCTCCCTCCTTTATCTTTTGCCAATAAAAAAATCATTATTAATCATACCCAGGCAGCAATATTATCCCTTGGATTTATTCATCTCAAACGCGCCGTCAAAGAGAAAATATAAATGCAATTTTAAAATAAATAAGAGTAGTATGGAGGATTTGATAGTTAAAAAACGTAGCCTCCGGTTGTAAAGTTATAATTTTTAACAAGTATTTAATTATCTCGGGACTGGACTAGAGTGGAGAAGGAATGCACCTAAATTATACACAAACAGGAATTACTCCAGTGTGTATTAGGTACGCTTTTGTGTTACCTTTTGTATACAGGGTGGTCTTAACGCGCACGGTCGGACGGTTTGGCTCAGTTCGAATGGACAGTTGATTAGATTTTTTCCTAATATTTCCGGCCCTATCCCGGCTCGGTGAGGTTAATGTCGGTACGATTCCCAGCGAATGGAGACTAACTTTCCTGACTTTCACAAATATGGACGTTAGAACCAAAAAGAATCAACAGGTCTCGTTAGATCTAATAGAGGTCGGTGTGATGACAAAAATCGCGAATTACAAATTTCCTTTTTTATAAAAAGGAAATTTATAATGTATTAAAAATGAAAGAAAAACAGAAGACTTCCGATTTCTAATATTAGAGATTTCTCGGAAGTAAATAAATAAATTATTATAGAAAACAAATAAATGATTATTGACCCTTCCACAATGCAAATTCTACGAGTGCCTTTAAAAATACAAAAAATCTCCAAGGTAATTTTGCCTTTGCGTTCAATCGTTATCATTCCCATCAAGTTTCATTAAAAATATATGTAATATTTTATATAAAAGTAGGATTCTTTAAAAATTTATATAAAATATTACATATACCTATCATTACTTATTTCTAATATGAACTAAATAACAAATAATTTAATTAAAAGCTCTCATTATGAGTTCGTGTTCACACCAGTTTACAACTCCACACTCCTCTTCTGCTGAGACACCCATAATCCTACACAATTCTGACACCACCCTGTCAGCACCCAGGGCAAGCTCTAAACCCTCTCTGCTTGTTTGAACTGCTCAGGATTATAATAAAAAAAAGTTTCGTTATGATAGTAATAAGCGCCTTTTAACACCTACCAATGTTAACCCGTTCCCTAATTATAACTCTTCGAGACTCATTTCGTCAGATCAGGTTTGAATATTTTGGAAATTAACTTTGGGATCGCGGGCTGTCTGTGAGCTCTGTGAATGTATGGGATAACTGATTTGCTTGCTCTTTCAATTTGTAATTGTATGATTGAGGTGGATGGTTTTTGAGTCCATCGCTCTTTCCTTGTTGGTTTTTCTGATTGTATCTTCCTTCGTTCATTCTTATTTCTTGAAGATTTCGCCACACAATGTTACACAATTACCCGAAAAACTACTGTTTTAATAGCTCTTTGTCGTTGTGTTCATCACTTTCGTGATATCACAACTACTCAAATTCGCTTTACTAAATCTATGCTGAGACCGGGACTTGAACCACCGACCTCCAGGTTACAAGTCCGCCGCCTTATCGATCAAGCTACTGAGGTCGGTTCGCTGTTTTGGTAGCTGGATTAAGGTCAGATACTTATTAGGTCTCAATTCGAAAGTATAAATTAAACTCTATAACAATATTGTATTGTTTGCGCAGCGTCTGTGTAAAGGGACTATTTCAACTATCGAACTTACTGAAGAGTTCGATAAAAAAAATCCTACAGTATAGTTAGTTTCAAAAGTTGTTATTAAATCTATGGCTATCATCGGCCATTAAATCTATGGCCAATTCTCGCACATCAGAGGGGAGGCATATTACGGGATGGGTAGGCTGCAACACAGACAAAATCGTCTACAAAAGCTCCTGTTTCATGGCTACGAAATAGAAACGGCTGTGAAACACTCATCTTAAAAAAAAAAAAGAAATGGCACTATTCCAGAGAACCTATGGTCATATTCTGTTTTCTAGATATTCTGTTCATCAAAATTCCTACAGCTGTTATTGCTACTCACGGGTTAAGGCAAACATCCCGCCGATGCACCGTCCCGAAGGCGCAAGGCTCTCCCATATAATAACACCCATGCTCAACACTCTTAATTAAACAAACATTTTTTCGAAATGAAAGAGAAGAAGATCCAAAGGGAAAAAAAGAGAAAGAAGAAGATAAAAAAAGTAGAAATTCAAAATGAAAAAAAGAAAGAAAAAAAAACACCAAGGTTCGAACCAAATCGGTCCAGCCAGACAGGAGATAAGAAAGAGCAATGCCGCCGCCTCGAGATAGAATCCCTGGGAGTTGGGGAATATCGAGTGTGAGAAATGAATGGGATGAGAGGGCGGCATAGGACAGACGCTTGTGAGGTGTGCTCGATATTTCTTTTTTCAATAAATAGAAAAAAAACCTTAAAGATAATAGTATTTCAATAAATAAGAAAAAAAAAACTTATAAAAAACGACCGAAAACAATACTTTTTATACCTTACAGGTAATAGAAAGTAAAAGTTTTCAGGCACTACGTCGTTTGTAAAAAACAATTCCTTTTCATGTTCTTTTCCTTTATTAAACTAAAAAGAGTTTAGAAAAACAATCAGTATAAACACTATAAACAGCATCAGTATAAACAGTAAAGTGAGAAGTTTTGTATTAGATGTACATAAAAAAAGATTGTGTTGAGTATACCGCGCCAACAGGCAACACATCATTGGGTGTGCGGTTGTTAAATATATTTATATGTATGTATTTTAACTTGAAAAAAAAAAAGAAATCAGGCAGAAATAGTTGACTTCTTTCGCATTCTCCTTAAAAACACCATCAGTAGACCCTCGAAAAGTTCCCAACTCGAAACACCGCAGCACTAGAAGAGCTGAGGTGTGGATCTCTTTACACCGGATGGTCGATGAAACATTTAATCGGCAGCATGTAAACATATCAATAAAGTAGTGGAGCGTCCGGTACTCTATGGGTCCGTGGGCGAAACCAGTCGCCCATTGTAAGGATTAGGTCTGTCTGGTGCAACATGGCATTGCCTTTTGTTGTTGTATTTTTTATTTTTTATTTTTTTTTCTCTCTTGCTTTTCTGGGCTCTTATTTTATAATTTGATACAGGCAAATACAGGCGAATCGCACGATTTATAGGTTTTTATGCAAATTCTTTCATTCTCACTTAATTCGGTGGTGATTCCTTCGTTTCGGTCGAAGCGATTATCTATTTGTGTTATGTATTTTGTCATTCTGGGCTTTAAGAAGTCCGGTTTTGAGCATGTTGCTGCTGCTTGAATGTTTTGATGTTCGCGAATATCCGGTCTCTGACAATGTTTTTCAAATTGCTTCTTCTGTTCTTTTTTGACTTGATTAGTTTTACATACATATATCATATTTTTTAATTCTTGTTTTTTTCTGTATTGTTTGTATAAAGAATATTGTAAGATTAAGCCAGCCTCTAGAGTGGTGAAAATGGTTGAATAATAATAATTTGTGATTATGGTAACCAACTTTTTATATTATTTATTATGAATTTATTAAATCTTTATTAAGAATAATCATCCTGATTCTATCCACTACTAAAGCCTAAATCTCATGAGCCGAAACTCCATGCCCTTCTAATTGTAAATATTAATCACCACACTTTTACGAGATGGTGATTTTTTTAATAATATGTACTTAATAATAAATAAATATTAGATTAAACAAGGCATCACGAGTTTTTGTATCCAATAGAAGATCAATGGAATTCTTCCAGAATGCCTCCCTGTAATTTACTAGGTATTACAATGAAGATGGTACTCAAGATATTGAGGTTTGAATGGAAACCATCTCCCAATATCATCACTTGCTTATTATCAGGGCTTTGAGATCTTGCCTCGTACAATGAATGAACATTTTTTTAATAAGGTTTATTCTTGGTTTTTTTGGTGTGAGAATGGAATGTGGTGTTAACCAAAGAGAAGTATTTTGTATTTAAATATTGATGAGTCTTGTTGTGATCAGAAAAGACTTGTTAAGTACATATGTAAATGAAACAACATAGATTCATACATGGTCTATCCTGCGGTTTGTGTTTTCAATACAGTATAGTAAGATAAATTCTTGGTTATATTTATTTTCAAAATAGTTCTGTGCTATGAAAAGTGAAAAAGAGTGTATTCTGTATGTTTTGCAAAATGCAAAATGAAGACAAGGTTTTATGCAATGATGTTGAATATATGGTTCAAGATAGTCATGGACATTTTTATATTTTACACTGAGGGGATTGATTCCTACATATATAGACCCTTGCAAAAAAGATTTCACAAGATGTTAAAATGTTGAAAAATAAAATAAAATTATAGAACTGTAAGAAGAGCAATAGAGCATATACCTATCTAGAAATTTCTGCTTCTTATTCTGTAAACCTTTTGTTCACTTATGATGTCTTGAATAAATAAGGCATGACTCTCAAATGTATGAATGAAGAGACTCACCATTCATGAAACAGAATTTCAAGAGCTACAAAATTCTTTAAAAACCTAAAAATCTCAAAGAAAAAAACCTAGAGAAACAACAGCAACCCTTCCTTCTCTTGTAGCCCATGTTGACTTTATTATTGTGCCTATCTTTATGTATTATCTTCTTGATCCAATATCCATTCTTTTCAAACAAGAAATTTACTGTTTGTGCCGTGCTTATAAGTGACGTTTTTATGGGAATTCTTGAAATTTAATTCTAAATAAATGAAGGTAACATAAGGTTGTATGGTGATTCAAAGATGTCGTGGTAGATAGTCCATTGTCCACGAAGCTAAGAGTTTTAGAGAGGCCAGGGAACATCTTCAAGTTATATACATGGTCTCAGTTGTCTTACACAGTTCTTGGATATGACAGTCTTCAAAGTTATGTTCAGCATTAATTTATAACTAACTTTTTTGTTTTATTAGTTTCAATTTCTATATATATATTCTATGTACTCAATGTATTGTAAATAAAACTTGATCGATCATGTTATATATAACAATTTTACTTAACCAAATAACTTGGTCAATAGTCGAGTAATGTCCTGATTTGAATAGGTTGACGATGGTGGAACAAAACGATGGAATCCACTTGATTCATGTTTTCAATAGTTGGTCTTTTAAGATGTTGGTAATAAAATGAGGAATGCATAGAATTTGTGTGTCTCTTTCAATCTTGAATATTTCAACTTGTTTACACCAGTTGTTGCACTGGCATTTTTCTGACCATCCGACCAAGTGTTTGAGCCAAAATTTTCTTCATATTCATGCCTAATATTACTCCAGGTCTGTTCCTGGAAAGGCATCCCAAGGTATGCTGAGTATCTCTGAGATTCCCAGAAGGGCATCACCTGTTATGAACATCAATTACCACATCTACGCGCTCATCTAGGCTCAATGTATCTGATCTTATGAGCATTAGATCGTATTCATGTATCCCCATTAGATCTAAATGTAAGAAGCGACCTAACTTATAATTAATCAACTCGTTTAGCCTAGCGCCTCTTAGGACCAGCTTCCTCAGTAGATCCATCGCTGCTTCTTCTATCCATTCATATAGAATTTTTACAATTAACACTTTCAAATAAAATTGAACTTCCTCCTTTCTCGAGATTTGATGTTCCTCTCTTGTCGGCCTCAGGAACGTTTTGTTCTGAAATAGATGCTGCAAGCACCACCGTCTCACAAACTTCTAATGAATGGCGTTCCTCTCAAATTTGACGAAATCAGTCTAATGTACCTAACTTTGAAATCTTTCTGGACTTCTATTCTTGACGAAGCCTATGCTAATGTAACTTTTTCAAATCAGTCAGTCAGATCGCTCGAATGAATGAAATTCCTTCTGACGAGTTCCCTGGCAACCTACCCACGCCTTCACACTTGCCTGGGCAGACTTAATGGTGCATCACGGTGAATGGTTCAACTTTGACATACCATATCTCGCTTAATATCTTCATTAGGGCGCATAATTACTGTATCGCGCTCTCCGTGCTGTAGCCCCGGTCGACTCTGTGGTACATATGGTGATTTGTGTGTGGACTGTTTAGCCCAAGACGCCTCGGTATCTTCTCCCTAGTGCAATATGGTGATTTGTGCAGATTCGCTTGTTTTCTCAGTAATAACATGTTTTAGCCCAGAGTCTATAATGCTGTTCTGATGACTTGATCTTAAGTGTGATGACTATGAACTCTTTGTATTACCTATAGATCAACTGTGACTTAACTCAAGTTAAGAGTATGCGAGTAGATAATAGTCAGTAAGTAGATATCTTGTAACTTGTAAAGACTATGTATGGTTGAATGTACACTGTTAGTAGAGTGTAGAGTTTTGGTCAATTGGTTTTTTAAAAACATCGAGGTTTCTCTACCATCATTGGTCAAATTATGTGTCTTAATTTTCGTGGTTACCACGATTTTAGATATTGGTTTTTCAGTTATATTTACCTCTTCACTAATATGCTCGAGAGCAAATACTAAAAGTTGGTAACATTTGGTCGTCGTCAAGCAAAGATCTGCCCTTGAAATCGATTCCAGCCCTCTCATCTTTCCTCTGGAATGCTGCAAGCTCAAATATTTCCATGCGATCCCACCAGGCGCCAAGCGCTGCTTTCCGGTAGAACAATTCGTCCCTTTGGCTCTCGTGAATTCCTGGAAATTTGTCGGAATAAGATACGGATTTCTGTTTGTAGAGATTGGGATTATCTCTGTCCTTCTTCTTCTCAAAGGGACCACACCTACCCAACCAATCTCCTCAATCATTTTGATTTTTAGAAGAAATATGCAGCGGTACTTTTCTCTCTCACTTCCTTGATATCTCCGAGAGGTATCCCTAAATATTTTCGTCGACAGGGTTTCTTAGGATTTCATCTATGGTGAAGTAGTCTAGGACTAGTGGACATGAGAACGTAGCTTCAAATCTCATGTTAATCTATCATATTTGAGTTAATCACAATGTGATATCACAAACTAGCTTTACTAAATTTGCTGAACTTTCCGGTTACGAGTCCAGCCTTAACGATCAAGCTACTGGTCGGTTTCAAATCTCATGGATTTATGGAATTTTCATGGTCCTGGATTGATTAAAAAAATAATTTATTAACTAGAGAAACTCATGCTAGCTTAAAGCTGACAAGCACTTAACACCAATCAGAGAGCTTCATGGTCGAATTTCCCGAACTCTTTTGGAAGTAACTAGTACATGAACATCAGTATCTCGAAATGGCATATGGTGTCCGCCATTTTCTATTGAGGAAGTGCTTCACACAAGATGCCCAGAGAGCATTGGAAGTTCTTTATCTATTTTTGTTTTTAAATCTGCCCTATACTGGTCCAGTGAGATCCCGCGTGTGAACCACCCGGTAGAAACATTTCTTTGAAATTTATGAACGTGAACACCCTCACACCTCTGAAGAATTTCTCATCGTGATTATTCTCTCCTCCCAGACTATCCTTACATTCCCCACGGGGCTCAAGCAGGACACCGCGCACTTTTCTCCCTTCTTGGGCTGATCTGGTGCCATTGGGATCATTAGAGATCGTCCATAGATTGGTGTAACTCGTTCATAGATAGGCGAATCTCTTGCCGGGGCGTTTGTTTTGCCTGTCAACTGAGGAGGAGTACATTTCAGTTGAAAGGAAAACAATTATTTGTTGTTGTAAATTGATTATTTCGGAAAACAGCGTATGTAGAGGAACTATTTTTAACTGAACTCATAATTTAAAATTGCCTGGGAAGTAGTTCTGAGGCTAACGGACACCTTTCCTTAGTAGAGCGAACTTTATACATTTTTCTTTCTCTAGACATCTGTTTAAGAAAGCAGACAATACATAAGTATACATAAATATATTATTTTACCTGATGAATGCAGCCCAGTTCAAAATGTCTTCTGCCCTAATATAGGCAGGAATTATCCGCTAAGGAACTTGAAAGCGATTTTAAACCCCTCCAAAAGTAAAATAAGTTCGACATTCACACATGAAACAGCCACATGAACTCAACATTCTATGATCTGTCTGCTAGGTCCAAATTCACATTCTCTGAGTCAGTTCTGAGGAGCTATTTATCACCCTCCAACCAGGTCAGCAATCCTTTCCCAAGGAGTCAAGTGCTCTTGACATTGTATGGTGACGCACTATTTACATCAACACTTCATACCTCTCTGCATGATACCCTCCATGGGACACTGACTATGCTCTGTTATTTATGGCCAAGCGTCGTCTGAATCTGAGTCCCAGGCGCAAATACCCTTTGAACGAGACAGTCATGTTAGACTCAAATGTTCTTTAAGACAACAATGTTGGAAATGTCCTCTAAAACAATGTTATCAAATCCAGAGTAAACCACACTTGATGATAGGTGTCTATCAAACCCGTCTTTAGTAGTTGCCACAAGTTATTTCGTGTGTTGATATTTTTAAATTTTGGATTTGAATAAGGAAGAAAAAGTCCCGTGTGATAGTTTTTGTCTTTAAAGGCGATAAATATCTGGTACCCAACACTCCATAATGTTGGTGGGAGCCATGTCAGGTATAACATCGCCCCATGACGAACTGTTTTCAGGAATGTTTGCTTAAAGGTTCTGATATCCGAGTTATTTGAAAACAGTCATCATCAACCGGAAAACCCCGTCTGTTTGAACCTTGACCAGTTTTGGAACTCTATTTTGGAATTCGGTTTTACAATCGTGTCAAAGGTTATTTCAGATAAGGGATCGTTTAAAAACTATCACCTTGTCTTAGTCTAGTTAGTCTAATCTTCGCAGTTGTCTTTTATAATGAGCATCAGGCTTTTCTTTTACCAGAATCACTTGGTTTGGTGTTCAATTTTACTCCGCCCGGTTTAAATATTTCTGACACATTTTGGCACATTGGCTTTCTTCTAATCTTTTTCCATGAGGAATGTCTCAAAAGCCTTCTCAACGTCGAGATATGCTTCACCTAGTTCAGTCTTGGTATCGGAGGTTCAGGGTTTGCATAAAAAAGTATCTGAGGCAGTGTCTGCCGAAGCTGAATGTCGAATTAGAAGTACCTACTCGTATTTATGATAATTGCTGCATATTTTCAACAATAGCTTTAACATAAAACCTCTCCACTTGGGTCTTTATAATGTCTACACCGCCTTGAGACGTCTAGAGGCTCTCTTTGGGGAGATCAGCATCAGTATTTTATATTTTTATCTCTATAGGGTCATTCCACCTTCTTGTATATTTACCTACGGGTCGAGTTTTTTTTTCTTCTTCTCATAAACTTGCTGTTTTACATTTTGTTGTTGTTGTTATGTTCTTGTGATGAAAATCTCTCAAATGGGTTTGAAGACAAGGGTCACCCAGTGAGCCAAGTAAAATATGTCGATTGAGGACACGATTTTGGACATTTAGAACACAAAACACAAAATTTGCTCATTGAATGGTAGAAGACAAAAGAAAAGATAATTAGTTTTTTTTACTTCTGATTAGTGATTACTGTGATAAGTCACATTCTATTCTTAGATTCCAACTTCAACTCAAACAACTGTCTTGATTTGAGCTTTAAGTTTCGCTATTCGTGTATAGTTTCTCAGTATTCTTTCTATCATTCAAACAATTTTCTCAATAACATATTCACCGTTTTCAAAGAAGTTCACCTGAATCAGTGTCTACCCTGTATGTAGAAGGACCTGTTATTTACATCAACATAGTTAAGATTATATTTGGACTACTCTAATATTAATTCAGTTTTTTTCCCCCCTTTCTGCAAAACTAGACGAGAGTTTGTTCACATTTGGAAAATTGTTGCAGATTTTTTTCTCTTTCGCTTTGAAATTTAGCACCTCTTTAGTTTGGAGTACAAAGCACAAGGTTACACAGGGCACGATTCAATATGGTTCGGTGCGAAAAAAAATACCCATAATGAACTGATTTGCGAATCGCGAAACGAGATTAGCACGTCTCGAGTCTTCCTTGATAATTATTATTTATTAGTTGTTTAATGTGCTCTTCTGAACCTAATGGCTCGTAAAAGCGGTTGCTACATTGATATTTCGACCGGGAATTGTTCGGAGAAATCTGGTGAACTTTAAGAGGATCTAACAATTTGGTGACCCTCATTGTGTATTGATTCATTTTATCCTTTTTGTGTGGCCTGAATGAGATTTGGAAACAGGTTGTCCAAGTTCGCAGCCACAGTAGGTTACAAATGCCCAAGATGATAATGCTGATGAGAAATACAAATAGTAATTCACAATCATACACAAAATGTTACATTTCTGAAACTGTATTTGAATGAAACAGTAAGGTAGCACTGAAACGTTTCATCACCTGTTTTTAATTTCGGATGTTGCTTCTTCTTTGTTGTTGTTGATTGCATTGACTTTTTTGTCTTATTTTTCTGGTACTGAGGCTTTGAGAAAACTGCAGTCAGGTATTAAGAATCATTGAACGTTTTTGTAGTGATTCTTTGGAACTGAATTTAGATTTTCCGAATTCTAAAAAAGGGAAAATATGAAAACTGACTCAAAATTATATGAATCCTTTTTTCTTTTTTCATTCCAGCTATCTTAATCTCGGACTTTTTTATTTGATCTTTCTCCAACAACTCCTTGTAAATTCATTTTCTGTATTCATTTCAGCTTTAATCCTAATATTGGACTTTTTTTGTTGATTTTTTATATTAACCCCTTAATTCTCTCAATAATTAACCCCCCAATTTCCTCTGTAATTAATCTCTCAATTTCCTCTATGATAAACCCCTTCAATCCCTCTATGATGAACCCCTCAATTCCCTCTATGATTAACCCTTTCATTCCATCTGTAATTAACCCTTCAACTCCCTGTGTCCCCAGGTGTGCGACGAGAGGCATTGCGAGTACCAAGTGTTCCCCTACGCCGTCAGTATTATGGACCGGTTCCTGTGCCACTGCCCGATGGAGAAGTCGCAACTCCAGCTGACGGCGTCCGCCTGTCTGCTGATAGCGTCCAAAATCCGCGAGTGCCACGCCCTCTGTGTCGAGGATCTAGTTTATTTTTCCGATAACACGTTTTCGCCGCATACGCTTAAGGTAAGTGTCTAATTTTCCGTTACCCTACACTCTCGCCGCGCTGTTTCTTTCTTAGTATATAGGAACTCGGGATCAGCCCTTTTCTGCATTGCATTATTATATTATACCATTCTACAATTCGTGAAAATCTCTACAGAACAACCAAATACACCTCACACCTCGGCCGATGTGTTTGATACGTGCATTGGTAGTCAAGTGGTTAACGCGCTAGTCTGGTAATCCAGGTAGTGCAGGGATCTGTTCGTTCGAATCCCACCCAGTGCTTGAATTTTTCCTCATTAATTTGAGTTTATAAGCACATAATAATATGACTCTGAGGGTTAGGTTGTAGAAAATGCTTTGAGCATTAACCTCGCCTGGTGGTTGCCTTCCACAAGACTCTGAGGGTTAGGTTGTAGAAAATGCTTTGAGCATTAACCTCGCCTGATGGTTGCCTTCCACTAAAGAGTGTTGCTATCATAGTTACTATTATTAACAATGATTGACTGACATATTTCGCCTATTTTTCTCGGACACCATAGCTCGCCCATGTATCTATCTCGTATCTCGGATGTATGTATCTATCTCGTATCTCGGATGTATGTATCTATCTCGTATCTCGGACGACCATGTATCTATCTCGGATGTATGTATGTATCTAGGAATTCCATGCCAGCACTTTCCTCTCTGTTATCACAGCCAGGAATGTGGGAATGGATAGTGCAACAATTCCAGGTATTTGATGACGGCGAACAGGGAACAGTATTTCTCACACGTATATATAAATAGTATATATACATCACAAGTTATATATATGTTGGTGAACTGCCATAGTATTATGATACAGACGTAGCTGATGGTCCATTGTATCATGATATCAATCTCTCGTGATATCATGAACAATGATACTTATTATATTTCATTTACAGACCTCGGTAGCTTGATCGATAAGGCGACGGAC
Organism: Bactericera cockerelli; assembly: GCA_024516035.1. NCBI lineage: Eukaryota > Metazoa > Arthropoda > Insecta > Hemiptera > Triozidae > Bactericera > Bactericera cockerelli. The sequence goes on from CM044960.1 coordinate 1,056,987, forward strand.
TCGTAACCTGGAGGTCGGTGGTTCAAGTCCCGGTCTCATCATAGACTTCAGGTGAAATTAAGAGACAAATTTCAAACACAAATCCTTGCTAACCTCTGACGCCACAGAGGTATTACAATATCGTCTATTCATTCCGCCCTTAGTAAAGCGAGTTGGAGTAGTTGTGATATCGCGAAAGTGATTAACACAAATATGATGACTTATATTTCATTTACAGACCTCAGTAGCTTGATTGATAAGGCGGCGGACTCGGTACCTGGAGGTCGGTGGTTCAAGTCCTGGTTTCAGCGTAGATTTAGTAAAGCGAGCTTGAGTAGTCGTGATATCACGAAAGTGATTAACGAAATTAATAAACAAATTCCATAACACAAGTCCTTGCTAAGCGTCAGTTTTCCCTATCTTACACAGTACGCAATCCGTGACTTAGCGCCACAGAGGTATTACAAAAACGCCTATTAATTCCGCCCTTAGTAAAGCGAGTTGGAGTAGTTGTGATATCGCGAAAGTGATTAACACAAATAGGATAACTTATATTTCATTTACAGACCTCGGTAGCTTTAGTGATAAAGCGGCGGACTCGTCGGATGGTCGGTGGTTCGAATCCTCTCTGAAACTCTCCACTCTTGCGGAATCGAACCATAGACCTCCTGGTAACGAGACTGCGGCACCAACGATTAAGTTACTGAGGTCGATGAATGCCTGTGCCTTATTAGTTTACAATTTACAAATCTTCATATAGTCATATCAAGCTCGCCGGGAGGCGAGCGCTCGTCAAGTAGCGCCAGCCAACCGTCCTATATTAACACGAAACAGAGTTTATAATTATGTATTTTGTTTTTATATATATTATTAGTCATATATATTAAAATGTATGTAGAAATAAAGTAAAACAAGTTCAAATTCAAATAGTATGCAATAATATGCAATGTTAAATCTTTCAACCTGCGTGGAAGTATTTCTGTCTGCCTACTTAAATATTTGGTATCATTTTCAGTCATTCAATTTTGTGAAAACCTAATTATACTAATGAGGTTCGTGTGTTATCAATATTTAATCAATTGGACTAAATATGTAATCAATTTGTTATGCTCGCTTCTTTTGATCTCACGCGCGTATAACTTTAACATCAATTATGACATTGATGGTACAACTTAGTTAAGGTCACATCATTTATGATACAACTTAGCACAACTTCTTACTTTCGCCTGATTATACTGATTTGAACAAAGATCACTCAAAAATGAGAAGTTAATTGAGATCATTATTGTGGCCGGAGAATGATTCACGGGATCCGCATATCTCTGGGGTTTTTGTCTAAAATTTATTATTCGATGAATCTCGAAGGGGCTCCAAAGAGGGTTTGAGCGAACGAGTGAGAGAAAAGAGAGGATTAAAGAGATGAGAGTACAAAGGATGGAAGACAGAGCTTGATCCTTGAGAAAACTAATATAAATTATTTGTTGTGATTACTATCTAATGCTCTATTGTGCTGGCAGAAATATTGATCGTATATATAGGGTCCTTCTCTGGTTTGCTCTTTGCAAGTCTCGAAATAGACAACTATACATGTATGTAGTCGAATCTGGATGATAACTGAAGGGACCGCGGATTTTTTTTTCTCTTAAATTCAGGTTTCCCTTATAAATTGGACCTGAAAATTGTATTTTTCTTATATCCAGGTCTGACTATATTTACAAGAGCTATTATAATTTTGGACCAAATTACAAAATAGGATTACGACAAAGATATGGGCAGAGCCGAATTATGAAACAGGATTAGTTAATCTTAGTGGACACTATCCCTTAACTTTCACCTAGTGGTCAAATCTAAGCCAGGCTTTGTAGCTGTATATTACTTCTGTGGCGTAACGGAGCTGTAGCCAGACTTCGTGGTGGAAAACCTCATTTTAAAATACCTTTGCAGCTGGTAAATCGATGGGTCGGACTAGCTTTGCTGATCCTGTTTCATAATACGGCCCTTAGTCCTTCCTAAGACGAAAGTGAGTTGGTCTTAGCGACTCTTTGGTTTTCTTTCCTACTTGGTGTGATCTATCAAAAACCTCGCCCGAGGTGTGAACAACGCCCTATACAAAGAAAGAGTACACTTTTCACTATTGGTCAGAATTTCTTACTAAACGGAGATAAAAAATCATCCCCGATTTTTTTTTCTGAAAAAAAAATTCTTTTAAAAAATCGGGGATTTTTTCCGTAAAAAATCCTGTAAGTGACCCTATTGCGTCCCGTGTTGTCTTGTTTTCACATTAAGTTCTATTTATTTCTCTGTACTTGCGTCTTTTGCCATTATTTTTATAAATTTAAATATATTTTTTGTTGTTGTTGCGAAGGAACTCATTATGCAAGAAAACTGGTCATTGTTTCGTATTTAGTTGTGCGATTTTTCTCGTATATTTATTTTACATACCTTGAATTGTGGTTTTTTGTTTGTTTTTTCTATCGTAACGTCTATTCAACATTGAATTTGACCGTTCGTATCTTTCGGAGAGTCGCTCCACTTTGCTCTGATCTTTTGACACCCGCGTCGTTTGACTTTTTTTGAGAATTTCAATACCTGTTTGCATGTTTTATGTGTGTCGCGTATATAAATACACTCAAAGGAAATGAATAACAAAATGTTTAAAGTTGTGGCTTGTAAAAAGTGATGCAAATTAATGTCTGGCTTTTTTTGTCCGTAATGCAACCATTCATACGATGATTCGGATTGATTTCTTCGTGAATGGGTGTTTTGAATTAGATTTTTTTTTGCAAACAGTTTCATGAGTTTGCTGAAGAACGACCTCAAAGTTATTAGGTAACAAAATCAAAGCAGACTTAAATCAATAATATTAATATTTTACAAAACTCATTATATCTAATCATCTACTTCATTGCTTGAATGCGTTAGAAGTAGTAGATCCTCAGAGATTAATCAGTAGCTTGATCGATAAGGTGGCGGACATTTAAACTGGAAGTCGGTGGTTCAAATCCCGGGTTGAGCGAAGATTTAGTAAAGCGAGTTTGAGTAGTTGTGACATCACGAAGGTGATTAGCACAAATATTCAGATTGTGTCACACAAATAACTAACTTTTTACTTTCCTTATCTATTAGAAAGGAAAGTAATGGCTGTTCCTTCGGGGGTCAATGAAAATGCAAAGGAAAAACTACACCGAGTACCAGCTAAACTCTATGTGACACAATCTGAACATCCAATAATCTCTCAACGAAACTCTTCTTTTTAGCCAGCGTCGATGGCATGTTGAATACACCGGTTCCCTTCAGAACACCGAAGTTAAGCGACATCCAGCGAGGTTAAGACTTGGATGGGTGACCATTCAAATTCTAATTCTCGTGACGCTGGCTTTTCCCGGCCCCACTCAGGCTGGGTGAGGTCAATGTGAGTAGCAGGTTTGTGAGTTTCCTGCGAATGGAGGGTAAAACCCCCGTCGTGATATGACCATGGCAGTTGAAAGCGACGTTAAACCCCACTTAAAAAAAAAAAAAAAAAAAAAAAAAACTCTTCTTTAACCCATTCACCGCAGAGTCTCGACCGCCCGCCCGACGTTTTGCGGAAAAACGCGGGGTTTGCGTCGAATGGGTTAAATCCTAATAATAAATCCTAAGAACGTCCAAATACTGTCAATCCGGTGAACAATGGCCGCTCTACGTGCTGACCGGAAATTAGCCGGAAATTCGTGAAGAAAATTGGCCTCCTCAGCAAATACCATCACGTAAGAAAATATCTGTCCATTTTCGATCATTAGAACCCTATCATTATCAAGATCATACAGAGGTGGATGGATATACCTACTAGGTAAATAGGTAAAGTAGATATCTATGTATATTGTAATTATATACCTACTAGGTAAATAGGTAATGTAGATATCTGTATGTATATTGTATACACCAGTAGCTCAGTGGTAAAGGCGGCGGTCTGGCAATCCAGAAGTCGCGGGCTCGAAACCCAGCCGGGACATGACAAGTTATCCTCCCATTTGAGATTTTTACCACATGATAATATGTCTTGGGCTTACTGCTAGAATAATGGGACTTCATAGTCCTAAAAAATTACAGGATTATTAGCGTCTCATTTTCAGGATAGGATATTAGACTCTAGTGTCGAATGTTTCGCTCCCGTGAACTCCCCAAGAGTATCACTTGGTCTCACTCAAGATTTCCCGATTCCTCATAATATACTTTCTGGTAATATTTTGGTTTCCTCTTTCACCACGACATATGGTCTTCCCTCGACCGGATCATCCGATGGCTATCATTAAAGTCAAGTGTGTGTGTGTGTGTGTGTCTGGTGTGTTTGATTGAAGACGATTTGGGTTTTCCTGCTACCCGGTGCAGTTTCTTGCCGGTGTGTAACCACCGTGAAACCCATCTTCCGATCTTGTGAGATGTGGCGGGAAGAGATATTAGATGTCAAAGATATGAATGAAATATGAGGCCGGTGAATCTTTAGTACTGCCTAATAATAGCACTCTTTTCTGGAAGGTAACCACCAAGCGAGGTTAATGCTCAAAGAATTTTCTACCACCTATCTTACAATGGTTAGAAGTTTGATTAGGAAATCAAAATTCTTGAATAATGTCAATGTCTGCATTTCCAAAAAAATATATATCGGACCAAATCTTGTGTATCTTCGGTAACACAGATTCCTTAATGTCGTCATCCAGCTCGTTAAAATGGTTTAAACCATCTATGTATTTCACAGTGTACTAAATATTTCACATTTTTGGTAATTGAAATCTCTAATCAGAGTCGTTAATTTTTCTGATTTTTATTGCCTATGTTTTGGGAGGTCTCTTTGAGATGAGTTAATTTGGAACGAGGAGAATTATCGATTTTTTTTATTTAAATATTTGAAAATTAAACTGTTTGGGAAAAATATTTCTGGTTAAATATCTGGTTTTTCTCATTTTTGGTGCCCGACATGAATCAGTTAAATACCGACCGATTTTTATCATTTTTTCACTAATTTTTAGCTCGAATAAGCTTTTCTGTATGTGCTAGTTGAGATTCCAGAGGTTGTGGGGTTCGAAACCCAGCCGGGGCATGACAAGTTATCCTCCCAATTGGGATTTTTACCACATAATAATATGTCTTGGGCTTACTGCTGGAATAATGGGACTTTCATAGTCCTGATCGGGCAGTATAAATAAGACGATACTATTATTATTATTATTATTATGGTCGAGAAAGTCCCTCATTTTTACTTTCCTAATTAGTAGTAGTAATTTAGAAAAAAAAAAAAACCTCGGAAATATTTCATTATTGCGTAGAATTCTGAGCGGAAAGATTTTAGAGGGAAAAACTCGCGGGAGATTCCTGAATGAAAGTGTGAGACCCTGGATTAACCCTTACCATTCCATTTCCTTTCTGAGATAATCTACCATTACCCCTGTTGGAATATTTTAACTAAAAGTTTTTTAAAAGTTAACATATTTGTCTTAATCACTTTCGTAATATCACAACTACTCAAACTCGCATTAATAAATCTTCGCTGAAACCGGAACCTGAACCACCGACCTCCAGGTTACAAGTCTGCCGCTTTATCGATTCAGCTACTCATTGATCTCCTAGGCTGTGGAGGTATTTGAGGACCCATTGGGTTAACCCAGGTCCCACACTCAAATATTTACACACAATTCCCCTGTTCTGTGTGAGGTATTCCCGTGTCCCCGAACACATGATTGTTCTCGATACTCCGAAACCATCCCCTTTTTCTTCTTCCTAATTTATTTGGAATGACAACGAAATGAATGAATGAATATGAGGAATGAATGATAAGCAGAGATCCAGTCATTCATTCGACGCAACAAAGAGAAAAATGGTAATTTGTTGTGCACGAGCAGTCTGGGCCGAAAGTTGTGGAACCTCCGAGTTATAATATTTGTGTTAATCACTTTCGTGATATCACAACTACTCAAACTGGCTTCCCTATATCCACGCTGAAACCGGGACTTGAACCAAACCAAATCTTTGCTTCGCCAGCCTCCGTGGCGTAATGGTTGTGGCTACTGCCCGTAGTCCAGAGATCCCGAGTTCGATTCCCGGTTGGGGCAGACTTTTCGTCGAAAATTCTGTTCCCTCCAAAAACGTGAGGCTGGCATTTCCGTCCCTACCCAGGCTGGGTGAGGTTAATGTGGGTACCTAGTACTATTCCCAGCGAATAGAGGGTAAAACTCCCATCCTAATCTAGGACGTTAAAACCAAATAGATCAACTGGTCACAATAGATCTAAATAGAGGTCGGTGTTATAATTGGTGATTCTCTTGTGGAATTCCAACCAGTCTATAATAATAATCGCTGCTTCAATCCCGACTGCCTTTCCATTGTGATATTCATGTACATCTAGTACAACTTCTCACTTTTATGTTTATACTGATTAAAATAGAGAGGTTAGCTGTTGATGGCATGGATATTCAGAATTATTACCTGCTGATGAGAGCAAATAAGCTCGAAACAGCTGTCCAGGTATGTTCTGATATTCATGTACATCTAGTACAACTTCTGACTTTTCTGTTTATACTGATTGTCAAGCAGAGCTTTCGGCACAGTCTATGCCTGGCAAGACAGACGCAACCTACACATCGGATGATAATGATGTTGTCACTGACCTCGCCTGTGCTATCTCCGGGGTGACGAGACTGGGGCGTGAGTTATGCTCAACTCGCGTCCGGGACTCCAACTTTGAAGCTCTGCTTCGACAGAACACTTTCCTTTCTAAAGGAAAGTAAAGAGAAAGAGATTAATAAAAAAAGAACCAAAAACAGCAATTGTCATCTTTATCTGGTATGGGAACTTTGCTTAAGACGAGACAAGAATAGAAAGATGAGAAAAAAAAAAGATAAAGATAAAAAAAACACCAAAAAAACAGCTATTTTCTCGTCTTAATCTTGCATGGTTTTTAATATTATTGGTAAGTAAGTATGTTGTGTATCTGCAACACTAACTAAATAACACAGGAGTTAGGTAAGTTTTGAGACTACGGGATTCGAATTTTGAAGTTTTTTATTTAGATTTCAAGTCTCTCCCATTGGCCTGGATTTCTAAAATTAGGGAAGATGGGCAAGAAACTACAAGACAAAAAATGAACTGGAAATGAATCGAAACCTGTGGAATTTTATTCAAAAAAGTTCTTTTCCGAATGAAATGAAAAATTTAAATCGTACAGGTGTACAAGAAGAATCACTGATATGGTTAAGATTAGAGCACAAACCGATAGATAACCTTATATTAACAATTGAAGAATTGGTTGGAAGAGGATGCCACTATAACCCCGCCCTTTAGGTAGGACATTAGCTTTATTCTCTTTTTTGTTCTTGTTTCTTTGTTCAATCTATATATTTTTTCTTTATAATTTCATTTTTTTGTGTGTAAATATTGTACTTTGTCTATACCTAATAAAACGTAATATAATATAATAACAATAATAAGACTTAAGTCCCGTTTTCCAGTGTGTGAACCTTGTGACTTGTGATTGTAAAGTAGAACAAACGATGAAGATACTAGCCGATGCCAATCAGCCATCACGAGCTTTGGAAACAATTACGCCTCAGACGAACATAATTACATTGTACCGAGCTTGTATCGATAACCTACTTGCGACCGCTATCGTTTGTCGCTTTATCTGACGAATATAAACATAAAGCCAGCAACAATGCAGACCTACTTAGATACCATTAATAGGAAAAGTCATGAGACACAATACAACACAGGTGAGTGTTTCGCCATGCAGGTAATTTACTAGAGTAGTTAACACTAGTTAATGTTCTTTTCATGAGATAGAATGAGAAACTGACAACACTGGCGAGACACGTGTTGGACATTTCCTCGGAATTGGCAAAGTTCTTACTGACTAAATGAGCTAACATTGTAAAATTAGCTTTTCCGATTTTTTTTTCCCTTCTCAATCTTCACAGCAGTTATCTCCGGTTTCCATCTTGATTTTCACCTACAAGTTCTCCCAAAGTTGAATCATTAAACACTCGTGGAAACCAACTGAGTTTCGGAAAAATGTCATTGAACTCCGCTTGCCTCTTAATATTGAATTTCATAAATTAAATTCTCTCTGGACGTCATAAAAAAAAAGAAACTAATTTGGTCCACCAGCTTGGCAATTCAAATGAATTATACAAGTCACCAGACACAGACAATGTATTCTTGTGAGTCCCTTTACACAGGCCCCCATGTAACCTATATTGTATTGTATAATATTGTTACAATACATTGTTGATATGTTCCTGGCTCGTGAACGTACAATTCTCGACTAGGAACTCGGCTAAATGAAAAGTCCGCTAAATCGAGTTCCAGATTGCCAAAAATGTATTCTTAGAAGTCTTTTGGTCAAAGTTTACATAGCCAAAACGATGACAGTTTTCCAAATCATTCCTCCAATGAGAACAATTTCTGTTTCACCTCAAACAGCTTAATTTTTAGTCTAGTTCGATCCACCTGAGCTTAAAACAGAATCCTTCATGACCAAGTCCAACTGCCAACACTTGAATATCCTCTGACATTTACATGCACCATCTGTATAAGTGTCCATTTGCAGTTTGAGAAGGATTGGTACAAGGATTGTAGCTAAGATTGTTATTTCGGCTAGACCTGTTCTGTCATTGGCAGAGATGAATCCCCTGCGTGGCTGATGTGTCCGCCTTGAATTATGACCTATCCGCCTTGTGTCTAGGACAATAATGGTTCATCACTCGCCGACAGCATAATAATATTTCTTATTTATTTGCCGGAATAGACTAAAGAGTCCCTTTCATCCAGCAGTTTTCTCATGCCTTTTGACAAATGCTCAACAAGAAAAAAAATCATCCATTGGGTGGGAACCGAACCAAAGGATCTCATTGCTACCTGGATCACCAGACTATTGCCTTAACCACTCGACCACCGGTGAACTGTCACACGCCGACAGTATGTTTGATAACTCCGCGGTATAGATTAGGCTCTCCATGTTATCAGTGGTGCTGGTAATGACCTGGACTGGGGCTTTTTTTCAATGACCAACACTTGTGCTAGGCTTCTTTTAGTGCCCAGCCTGTGTTAGCAAATTTTTCGCTACAATTTTTTTGAAATGTAAAATCAGCGTGACGTTTCTGGCATTTTTGAGATTTTTATGAGTGTTTTTGAAATTTAAAATCTATGTAACTTTTTAGTAGGAAGGAAAATGCATTAAGTCAAAACCTACTATAACAAAGACTTTTAAAAATTATTTGAAATTCATCCCTTTATCCTGGAGTCAGGAATCACGGGTGATCTTCCACGGAAATTATTCACATTTTCTGAAAAGTTCCTGTGTTTTGAAACTGAATCAATTAGAATACTGAAGGTTCCTGTTTTTTGATCCTGAATCAATTAAAATACTAAAGGTTCTTGTGTTTTAAAATTGGCTTATCCGTGTAGAATTTGTTCTTGTCTTTTAACTATGACTCCAGGTAAAACAAGCAGTCAGGAAGGAAGGAAGTTACCAAAATACCTATCATGAAGGAAACTTGAGACAGTCTTGAGACTTTCCTGAGTTTGAAACTCGCATTGTCTGTCAGACATTCTGACCCACATTACTGTTTTCAATAGCGGAAATGAATCCTTTACTTTCATTAAGAAGAGGGTTTTTGTTTTGAGAGATCAAATTTTCGAGCTCTTTTGTTCGAAATAATTTCTCATCCCTCGACGAAATGTTCTCTGGGGTTCTTTTTCGATTATCTTCAATATCTTTTCAGAGTTCCCGGTGTATGTAGACATTGTAGACGCTCTCCCGCTACTCACTGCTTTGATTTTGTTGATTATTGGGTTCAGTCTCAGTGAAGTCTTTTCTAATGATAATTTACCCTTTGTAGGAAGTCATATTGATTGGAAACCTTCAATTCTGCTTGTTGTTCAGTAAGTTGTCAGTAT
>CM044960.1:1066992-1158959 GCA_024516035.1 Bactericera cockerelli
TGCTACTTGAGCTACTAAATTATAACATACTTTATTAAACTTGATTAAATAAATTTGAATATAATTAGTATGGAGATGAGCAATTTGTGCCATTTTTTTGCTGCGATTGTCATTCGACCATTTTGGTGACTAGAGCGAGTGAAATTGAAATTGGTCTCAAACACTGAATTTTTTTTACTTCTAAGAGCACTAAGAAATAAAAAAGAGCATGGATGCAAGGTGATGATCTATTAAATTACTTCATTGAAAGGACTGATGCTGCATAGAAACGCATTCTTTCCAAATTATAGTATTTATGTAGAGGAGCCCATGATTAAATATTTCGGTGCATCTTCTATCTTTGGACCTGAACTTCAGTAAGCTTCTTCTGCCTACTAAATTAAGAGCTCCCATTCCTAGAATTCCTTCCAAACATTCCTGGACTTTTTTTTAGAAAGTGTTCCTCATAGACGATTTTTTTTGTGTTGTTAGAAGTCTTTCATGAACTGAGATTTTATCATCAGTATAGACAAACACGAGGATTTTACCATCAGGATATACAACGATCTACGGGCGGGAACAAAATTTTTATCAGAATTAGTTGGCACGCGCGGCTATTGAACACTCAAATTGAAGTTCCAAAATTCCCTTGGAGTGCTGTCTTCTGGTTAACTTTTTGTTTTATTAACAACGTTCCTAAACACATCTAAGAAAGGTCTTTCAACTCTTGGTTTTGATAATTTGAAAGGGAAAAGTTCCAATGTTCTTAACAAAGATTAGAATATTGAAAGTGATTCCAAATTTACACACCGTTTCGCTAGATTTTCAGACCAATTTGCATAAGTAATTCAGCCCAGGTCTTGTTCATATGAAAGGGAAACACACCTAATAGATAGGTTTGAGACACCTCGATAGGGCCTTGATTTACATATGTGAATTTGTGTGAAGTTTCATACGAAATTCGGCAAATTCTAATTGCGCACCGAGTTGGGCGAATTCCAAATGTGCATGATCTTGTTAAGGAGTGATGTATTGTGAGACGTGTGAACGCAATATGTATAGGGGCTATTTGTGTCTGGTCCGTAAGTTCGATTCGGGTACGCGATATCTAATTTGGAGAAAAAAAAGAGCCAAACCATAGGGGCAATTCATGTCTGGTAACATCGGTTCCAACGATATCTAATTTGAACCATTTAACACCTCCGAATGTACAAATCACCGCGGTAAATCGGTGTCTAAATATGCCCGATTCCACCTGAACCACATTGGAAATAAATTCGCCTACAGGGGAATTGTGTTGGACTTTTCGAACAGACCATCATTATTACCAGTCTTATGACTGTTTTTATATTTTGGTTTCGGGCGGTCCGCGCGTTACCGATCATTTGCAACTTGTAGTCCGACCTTGTAATTTGCATGCTCCCCACTCGGTTGCATCTCATGCAAAAATCTCGCCAAGTGCAATGAATGGGTTCAATGCAAATATCGAGTGAATCGCGAATTGTTGCTATTGTTAACATGTTCATCCATGCTAATTTCATTATGATCTCACTAGACTAGATAATCCATTTTAAATCCACATTGAATGCATCTTTTCACTTACATCGTGTGAATTATCCATAGAGGTTTTGTGAGTCCTATGGGAACATGCATCAGATAACCCGTGACTGATTCTACTTCATTTTCCTTTTTCTTTGCAACATTTCTTAGGAGAAATCATCAAATTGTAGTTTCTTTGAGAAATCTTCGTTTTGCTAGATCTCAATGATGTTGTTACGTTGCAAGATTTCTTCGATGCTTTCAATAATTGCATGAATGGGACTTGCATTTCAAGTAGTTGGGCGTATTGTTCAATTATTTGATAGTTTGGTACCCTTGGGAGTCCTGGGAATTTGAGACTTGCTCCAGTCTCTCCCAATGGAATTTTACTTTTAAGAGTATCTAACCCCTTTGTACTATGACCGGAGATGTTGGGAACTTGTCTTTGAGTGGGGTGGAAAATATTGATGTTTATTTATTTACACTTAATTTTTTATACAAAACAATCAACAATAAATGACTAACAGACATAAAAAAATAACAATATTTACAAAATAAAGATAGAAAAAAAAATTAATTTAAATTTACAATTGTCTTGTAATCCGGGGCGATGTTAATGCCTTGGGCATTCTCTGCCAGTGTTTGAATGTTTATATTATTTAAAGTGTTACTTTTAGATTGTATAATTATTAATTTTATGTTTTTCTCTGTTTCAGGTTTGTACCATGTTCCATACAATAATTGTGATATGTGTTTCCAAATTGTAAGTAAAATGTTTTATAATCAATAGTTTCCGAGTAATCGCGCTGGTTCGTTTAAATGAGAGACCCTGTATAAAGCTTAGAACTATTAGTTACTGTTTACTGGGCTGTTGACAGAGATGGTTTTTTTTATAACATATAATCAATCATTTATAATTAAAACAAATATGGTATCTCGGTTCTAGGACTTATAATTCGATTTTTTCGGTCAGCGTTCATTTAATTTCTGTTCCAACACACCCAGGTCGAAATTTGGTCCTAGCAAAAAATCTTGTCAAATGGAAGTTCGATGTTCACGTCAAGAAACGTTGTTTGTACATTAAAATTGGTTTTTTAGTAGCAACATACTTGAATTGAAATTGATTTTTTGATGGTGTCAATTTTAATTTCTCACGCACTATCTGCGTAGCTTGAAAACCAATTTTGTGTGTATAATAATAATTAAATAAAAAAAAAACTATTGGTTTTATAGTTCACGAACACTGAATTGAATATATACCTGGTAGATAAAAAATAATAATTAAAATAGTTTTGACCACCGCGCATATGTCTGTCGCTTCTTTGTATAGCGTTCTTCACACCTCGGCCAAGGTGTTTGATCGAAAGTATTATTTATTCACACAAATCTGACCACTCAACAGGTGTAGAATCTTGAGAATTTTGGCCACATAATCTCAAATTGATTAGCACAAATTCCGGGTTAGCAGGGTTTCGAACCAAATTTTCAGCAGCAAAAGCCTGAGACCACTTCATCAGTGATGTAATACATATATCAACACATAACTGTGAACAAAATGTACATACATACACAAAACGTGCACTGGTAGTCAAGTGGTTAATATGCTAGTCTTTAATCCAGGTAGCGAGGGATCCGTTGGTTCGAATCCCACCCAGTGCATGAATTTTTCTCATTAATTTGAGTTAGTGACCATATAACAATAAGACTCTAAGGTTAGGTGGTACAAAATAGCTTTGAGCATTAACCTCGCCTGGTGGTTACCTTCCACTAAAGAGTGTTTATATTATTATTAACACACATTCTCGTAAATTAAGAACATTAAAAGCGTACGCGATGCAGAAAAACAGTCCCAAATTAAATAGACGGAAGTACAACTCTCACTTTTCTGTTTATACTGATTATATTGATACTGGAAAGCAGATGGACTGCGTTACGATGTGAGAATTTCCTTTGGAAATTGAAAGAGTCAAATGGCCATGGTTGAGTAAGTTCGTAGCTAAGCACCAGGATCCAGGAACCCTCTAGGATCCTACTAGGAGTACTTCGTAGCGTGGATAATTGTTAATCATCAGCGCCCAGACAATGTCTTACCGCAGGTTAAGGTCCCTAGTTACCTATAAATATATTTAATTCAAACCCTGTGTAGTATCTATATCGTCAGATATCTTTTGTCTAATAATTTACCCCAATGGGGAAGCCCCCTTCTTTTTGGTTGAACAAACACGCACGCAATTTTTCCCTCCAATTTTGTGCGTAAGCTTCTTTCGGATATCAAACTTGGGAAAGAATAGTTGAAACTTTTCCTCCACTTTCTTGGGAAGTAGAGTTTAACTAAGGGTTGGGTGGAAGAGATTGCCATAGGCAATAACCCCGCCTTTTAGTTTGGACATACATATTATGTATATTATATTTTATCTATGTTGTTTATTTCTTTTTTCTTGTTCATATTGTTCTCCAATTTTGTGTTTTAATTTTTATCATTACTTGTTTGTACATATGTCCTATTAATAAAGAATTCAATAATAATAATAATTATAATAACTCGATTTAACTCTTTTATTTTCTCGTAAAACACTTTAACAATTGTTTTAACTCTCATTTGTACAGTCTGAAGATCTTTTCGGACCCTGATTTGAACGTGTTATTTAACATTGGTCTCCTTGAGAAAGGTATGTGTATGTACTAGTAATCCAGGATTAACCACATCATCGTCCAGACACATCTAACCCTTACCACAGGAATCTCATTGATCACATTGAAAATAAAAACAATTGAAACCATCCACCAAGTCAGGTGCCCAATTGTGCTCATTAGGAGGCCCTTATCATTGAGCCACATCCAAAACATCCCAAATTGGACTAAAAAATGATGGTACACCACATTTACACAACCGAATCTTGAATGGCATACCTGAGTAATTGCCGCTCTGTACTTCTGGTGGTTGCGATGAACGTCCTTACAATGAGATGATTGTGGGTTCGTGTCTGAATCACGTAGCTTTTTCTCACAAATATAAATAATAAAACCTATTCAAGTGGGATATAGAATAGTTTGTCCTCCATATCCTTATCTTACATGTTCGTCTAAAAAGAGCATTTAAAAAAATGTTCTTCCCAAGTATATCGTTTTGGTTATCCTCTTGCCATTAAAAAAATACCTATGTAATTGTACCTGTGTTATCCCTTAATGCAGTTATGCAAATGAAACCACCTTAAATTTCAGTTTTAAAAATCACAGGAACACCTACACCACTTCAAATGTTTCGGTAGGACTTTACTGGTGAATCTTTCAACAATAATATTATATCCTTCTTCATTTACCGTACGTTCAATACGTAATTTCAATAAGTGTAACACATCTTCTGCTATATTTTCTAACATTTCAATACATCCTCCTTCTCTTTAATACATCCTCTTTCCTCTAAATTCTTTTATAATATCTTCTGTACCTACATCCTTTTACGTCTTCCTTAAATTACATCTCCTTGTTTTCGGTACGGGCTTCCGCTGGATATTACAGGTAATCATATAGTAGAGGATTTGTACCTGTATAGCGCCCAATATCTCCTTAATCTCATTCATAAGACTGAGGTAGTGAAGACCTCTAACCCATCATTGATAATCCGTGTTTTTTTTTTGCTATCATTCACAGGTATGCTTTTTTTTATCTAATGTTTATAGTAATGTATGTGGTATTCCATTCAAAGTTATGATTGTGCTACCTGTGCTCTGTACATTGCTTTGGATTATCAGATTATTTAATGATAGTTTTTTCACTTTACTGATGTTTCCAATAATATCAAATGTTTCGTCTTTCACTTTGCCTTTGTGAGTACATACCTGGCCTTTAACCATATATTCAGGTCTTCCATTCATAAGATTCTGATACTTAGGAGTAAATATTCAGCAGGTTCTATAATTCGGGTCCATTGAAAGGACCCTACTGGGTGTAGATTTATTATTATCAATTTGATTATCATTATTTTTGGTACAGTATGGGTACAGTATCATCATTATGTATTTTTCTTTATTATTACCATTATTTGGTACTATCGTAGGAGGTCATTCAATGCCTTACTTAGAAATACCTAACGAACCTTTCGTGAAAACCTCGCCCGACAAAGGCATTCCATCGGATCAACAATGTTTGATCTAATCCTCCATTGAATAGCCCATTAAGTCATCCATTGATAGTTTGATGGGTAAACACACAAATAGACTCGGTTTGTTTACACTTCTAGTTCTCATGGACCACGGAGGAGAATTTTGAGTGATTTGAGTGAAGAGATTTGGTGATTTCACACACTCGCAGAAATATCTATGAAAATAGAAAAAAAAAAAAAAAAACGGTATTGGTCTTGTTTGAATTGCGAAATTCGTATAAAGATGAGTGCATATTTCCCCCGAGGAATCACTGATTTTTGGGATCTCGGGATTTCGATTGCAAAATTGGGATAAGATTATTTTTTTTTTCATTTGGGAAGAGAGCTGACCTTTTTATGAATGAATTTTCTGTTTGTTTTCTTGCATTTTTAAGTGGGGGTAAGAATCTACCGCACAGAAGTTTTGTTTGTTTGAAAAAACGCAAGATTTTGGGTTCAATGCGAACATGTAGGTCTGTTGAACTGATTTGAAGTACCTTATAGGAATTATATTAAGGAGAAGAGGAAGAAAAAAACTCCTTTTTTAAAGCTTCAAATGATTATATTCCTAAAAAATATTAATTTAACTGTTTTTTTACGTCGCTTTGAACAGCAAGTTCATATTACGAAAGGTGTTTTTTTGCCCTCCATTTGCTGAAAATTCACAAACCATCTACACGAATTAACATCAACCAGCCTAAATGAGGCCAAGAATATTAATATCAGACAAAGTTTTATTAATTTCCACCCTTGAAAATGCATGTTACTAATTTTATTAAACTCTTTCTTCCTTCCTCTCATGTCTGTTCCTAACTAACTGGTGGTCTTCAGAATAAAGGTGAGTTGCTCTCGTGCCCAAGAAACAAAAAATAATTAATTAAGCAGTAATTAAAAAAATAAAAAATTAAAACAAAAATGTCCAGTAAGAAAGAGGTTTCATTTTAATTACAGCTAACTACATGCCAAAGTATGTATTAGTATGTATTACAAACGAAAAGTAGTACAATGGCATGGGCGTTGCTAATTATCAGCATACGTTTCCTTAAGGAAATGTCCTTAAAGGTTTCTCAAAAGAAACCCTGCAATTATTCAATTTTCTTCCTTGGAAGGAATACGAACCATTTGAACTTTTCTAAACCCAGCTTTTTTTAAAACAAAAGATGTCCTGAGACGTTTGAAATAAATGACTAATTTGAAAAGGTGGATGATTACAGGGGGGTAGAGGGTAGATACGTTAATTATTTCATTGTTTCAAGGCACCCTTATGACCAGTAATAATAATAATTATGATAATAATAATAATGTAATGCCGAAATAAAATATCGTGAGACATCAGGAAAATGTCAGGAAGAACAACGATTTCCAAACAAAGAAAATGGGAAGACCTATGAAACAATGGTTATTAGAGAGGGTCACATCTCTAATTTAATTTAAGAAATGACAGCTAGAAAAAAACCATTTTCCAACGGCATAGTCGCATCTTCATTAAGGGGAACATCTCAAACCCTCTATCAGGTAAAGGTTTCGGGAAAAGACCAACAGGTCACACCGTCAGAGTGCAAAGGCTGGTGATTATCTTTGTCGTAGATTAATAGATAGCATTTGCATGAGAATATATAATTAAAAAATTTCCTTTCTGGAAATCTTTTTGTTTTAATTGGAGTTGCTTTTGATCTATTGTGTTCATGTGAGAACCCCCTTGAAACTTGTTTCTTTTTGGAACGTCTGATTATTAATTTATAATTTAAAAAAGAATTTATTTTTTTTTAAATAACAATTTTAAAAACAAGTTTACCGTACACATCAGTTGATGGCAGAATTTTGAAAGTCGTTAAAGTGACAAAAAATAGTTAGCAGTTGTAATAGTTGGTGGTCTTGCACACGATTTGCCTGTGGCAATCGGTGATTCATTTGGCGAATTCAAAATTCTCATGGCTCTTGAAGATTCAAATTTCCTTAAAAAAGCATAAAACTTATCTCAGCAGATCAGGTGATTTCGCACATATGGCAATCTTGTGCAGTCTCCCTAGCCAAGTCGGTGTATCAAATTGAAAGGGAAAATTATGTACACTGCCATTTATTTAAAAAAAAAATTGGCAGAGTCTTTAGTTTAGATCAATCACCTCAGAAAACATTTGTACCTAATTAAATCACATCAGAAAAATAAACCAGTTCTTATGTATCTCCATGTAGTTTTTCAAGTACATATTTCATACTGTGTGACTCCTTGTTTGGTCCTCGCTCACTCTGTCTCTCGGTTCCATAGTTGGGCGAAACACCTTGTTCGTTTCTTCGGTCGAACGCTCCACCCAGTAGACACTCATTTATACGACTAATAAATTACATAAATTTCCGATACGTAAAGTTACAAAGTAATACAAACTTTTTTTTGCTCGCGTCTTGAGCAGTTGCCACCAATACAGGGCCTCCGAACCATCACTTGGTATTCATGGCACACGAGCGTCGAGCTAGGAAAGCAGCAAATTTAGTCGCAGCCACATTCCTCGCTGAAGGCAGCATTCCGATCTCAGCAAGCCTTTGTGCCGTGCTGCTCGAGTGGAAAACTACTCAAGATGCCTTGAATTTTCTGTCCTTACAATAGACTGGTTTCGGTTGGTTCAGAGGGTAAAAACTTATTCGTATTGAGAGAGCAAAAATTACCGTTTTTATGTAAATACTAATTAAATCACTTTACATTCGACATATAATTTTTATCAAAAACACTCTAATAAAGGCTGGATAGTCTGGACACCCTTTGATAAAACGATTCTTCTCATATCCAACACCGTCCATCCCCCCAATAGTCCTCTCCCAGAACTTGGCAGTCCGTACGTTATCACTCCGATTGCCAATCCGATCCGTAGCCACTTAGCCCGTCTGGCCAGCAAGACAAAGACAGTCCACAAGGCTACTTAACTTCTTTAATTTATGATGTCCCGAGAGATAATAAAAAAACAAAATTTGGCCATTATTTATTTCTGCGAGAGAGGTTCACACGGATCGATCTAGACGACTCACAGCTTAGAGGTCACTAGGGACCCGGCACTTCCTAATTATTTTCATTCATTCGATCCCCCTCCTCCTGCCCCTTTCAGCATTCTTAGACGAGTTTAAAACTTGGTCCATATACTTGATTATCGTATGTAAATCGACGCTCTTGTACATAGAAGCTGTCTGTGTTTCATGTACTATGTATATAGATGTGCTAAGTATATTGGCTCTGTATTAACTTGTGTCCGAGCCACTTAAGGCCTTGTGCTTAGCCTTAATTCGGGGGCAATGTACTAGTTTTCTCGAGCGGAAATTTTCCTCGCCCATCCCAACTCTTTTTTGGAAGCTCTTTCGTATCTACCCAACAGATTAAGTTCTTTCAAATTCACCCAACTTCTTTTGAAGCCCTTCCAGGTCATCTGAAAACTCTGATTGTAATTGGACTTACCACAGACTTAGGGCCGAATTATGAAACAGGATTAGATTAATCCAAGTAGACACTATCCCTTAACAAGCCTTCTAGTGCGAATTTCAACCAATCACTGCGCACTATAGCCTGTGGTAAGTGATAGTGTTCCCTTAGAAATTTAATCTCCTGTTCCATAATTTGCCACTTAGCTGAAATTATGAATAATTTTACTTATGAATACCTACCCTTTCGTGAGAGAGTACTCATCTGCCTACAACTTGCTCTTTTAGAAGTAGAGGTACCACTTGAACATATGTGGTCCTTTAGAAATAAATGAATAGAATATAGGTAATTAAAAATGACCAACAAAAAGTACACAAGTCCTGTTGTACAGGAACCAACCTAATAATTGTGTAAACCAGCCCTACAATGACCAATGTCCAATATCAATAATTACCTACCACTATTATCCTTAGATCAGTATTATTAGATGATCCCAATCGTATGATTATATCCTGGATGGCTCTATTGTACTGAAATGTGGGAGCAAATCGTACAGCAGATCTTTTTAGTAGGCGGTATAGTAGACTGTAATATAAAATTATCGACATGCAAGTGTTGTCCCTCATCAGAAGGGATGATAAAACTTTCCTTGACAACTGTTCACAGTCCTGTTCCCATGATTGGCACTGTTGGAAACTAGCATAATAATAGTACTCTGTTGAAGGTAACCACCAAGCGAGGTTAATGCTTAAAGCATTTTCTACCCCTAACCCTCAGAGTACCTCCCCTCTGATGGGCGAGAGGTGACACAATACTTCCCATTTAGGTGCTGGGTCAACATGAGCGCACCGGAAGGTATCCCTTACAAACAACTGTAACCAGATTTAGAATACAATTTTTTGGTCGGCTCGCTGGATCGAACGCGGGACCTCCCGCATAACAAGCGTGTGCTTAACCACTGAGCTAATCGCGCGCTCCATTAATGAGATGTTTCGATAGCTTTTCTCCGTGACTGGACAGGTCTGGTACACTCACGCGCCCTGAGCTCCCAGTCCATTCATTCTCCCACCCCCGACAGCGTGTTTCCGTTGGATGTGTATTCGTCTTGTGTACGTCACTGCCATACGGTTGAGCCAAATATCCACTGACGCGCGGGACGTGTCGAGAATTCGCAATATCAAATTCGATGCAATGAATGGCACTTTGAATTATTCGTCCTTCGACGACGATCTGCCATGTAGATAAATCCGAATTCTTCGAGGTTGGATAAGTCCAAATTCTTCTAGGATTGTCGGATTTTCTCTGCCGAATTTCCGAAGAAAAGACCGTCGTTGGTCTTCTTGAATATACAATCACTTCATCAAAGACACGTTTATTTATTTATTTATTTAATAAGTTAACGGAGATACCCAGTTTTACAATGTGACCCTAGTCTTAATACTAATATAATATAAAAAGAATTTCAAAGGAAAATACAGATGAAGAAGTTAAATAAAATGACATGAAAAGTTGGTACATATTAGTTTAAATTAATAATTGTTTAAACTAAATGAAAATGTTGATCAATGTCAAATAGATGTCATATTTTATATCATGAAAATTGTCACTGAATAAAATAGTCAAATTGTACATACATAAAAGCTATGACAGTCATTGAATAAGATAATAAAATAGTCAGTAACCTCGCAATCTGTCAAAACTGTTGGAGTTATGATATGGCCAATCTGTGAGTTTGACGAAAATAAAAAAAAACCCCATTCAACTGGAAACATGATGAAATGAACAGCTGTGGAGAAGAGATTTGTTAATTTTTTAAACAATTTCAGGTCAATACAAATGAAATCGTTCAATGGCAACAGAAATCACATCAATGCTTTTTGGATTTCAAAAAGTTTCAACAATCCCTATAAAAGTTCAAAGAAACTATGAGTGTTAAAATCCAAGAATCTCAGAATATCCACATGAAAGATAATCTCAGAAATTCAATTTTATTGTTCTTCGAAAATTTGCTAATCTGACACTTCTTACACACCACATTTGAGAACAAACTAAATTTTGAATGATTCCTCGAAAAATGTGACGCAATCCCAAAACGCGTGAGAAAATCATTTGTGGCGGTAGACGCATGTTTCATAAAAAAGGATTTTAATGAATGAATCATGAGACCCTAAGAAATTAAATTCAATCAACCAAACGTGAATTTTGCTCTTGTTAATGCATATAACAGTCCTTCCCCGTTGATAGATAAGTGGATGGGTTCATTCTGCAAATTTTCAACATGTCCGGCGATCGATCCCCGACCTCCTGATTCAACGTCCACCAACTCCACCACGCTTCACCAGGTTCACAGAGGAATTTGTAAGGAATGTGTCCATGCGACCAAGGTAAGGTATTCCACTAACGGTATCCCTCTCAGCAAGAATGGAGAATCGAGCTGAGAATGACGATCGAGGATTGGGCTGAAATGATCTCGGCAATTTAGAATCAGGAATTTGTGAAAGTATCCAGCGACGCGACGTAAAGCGATGTAAAGAAAGTGAAAACTCCTAGAAATTGAAAGTTTGCTGGAGATTCTCCAATTGAAAGCGAAAACTGCTCAGGTCAATGAACTGTGGACTGGAATTTGCCCGCTTGGAGTTTCAGAGTGTAGTCCGGTCTGAGTTTGGGATCTTCGAGTTTCAGCGGCGATTTAAGGAGCTGTATTTATGAACAGATTACAGACTCAAAATGCTCTTGAGCACTTGAGCTTGATCTTATGCAATGAAATCATTGAGATTTTTGTAAGATTTGCAATAATTGCAAGTCATTCTGTTGAAACAATGTCGGCAATTTTAGAATCAGGAATTTGCGTGTGGCAGTTGCGCGGAGAAAGTGTAAACTCTTAGAAACTGAAAGTTTCCTGTTGAAAGCGAAAACTCGGGTGAATGAACTCTCAACTCGAATCTGTGAATCTGCTCGCTTGGAGATGAGTATTTCAATCTGTTTGAGTATAGGCCCGAGTCTGGGGACTCATGTGTTTCAGCGGCGAGTTAAGGAGCTACATTTAGGAATATAATCGTGACACCCAAGTTAATGAAGCTCGATTTTTTTCCATGATTTTACTATGTCATAGAAATAAGACCCATTTTCAAAGATAATCAATGAAATAATTTGGACCATTGTGGGATCATTGGGATGTGAAAAATCTTTAGTTTCCTTTGGCGAAAAAGTTAAACTCTACCTCAACAAAGATTCCTACTCGATCAGTTTCAGCAAGGTACAATCATTATAAATTGTGAAAGAAAAATGTGTTCTTAGAAGCAGTAAATAATCATCAGGGGTCAATTGTTTGAGAACCTTTTTTCGGGTTACATATTAAATTCAAAATTCCAAACATTAAAAATTGTTTATCTTGACACTATCTCTCATTCGGCGAGATTATTTGCACAAATGAATGGGATACTAAGGCCAGGGGCATTTGCCAATTCTCTGATCGCCCGATGGCTGTTAATAAGTTAGATTTTATAGCCTCCTCACAAGGCCAGTTGCTAGGAGTTGTATTGGGGTGGTAGTTGTCTTATAAAAAGTTTTATTGCCTTGCTATTAATTTAATAATCTCTTGGATTTTTATGTGTTCATTAAATCATGGACTCAAGCTATGTAAAAGTTGAGGCCAAAACCAAAAGTGTGGGACTTTTTCGTATTCAAAGTTGCTAGCGTAATTAAGTTGTACGTATTAGTCTACAATTCAGCAGAGTATTTTAAATCTACATATTGTGTAAAAAATATTTTATCAATTGAACCGAATTCATCAACAACAACAAAAAAACCCCTATTAACATAAAAATACATTCATAAAACAACCACTTGTTTACATTACCCGAGTAGTAATCTTATTCCAGCATTTATTATGGTGTCATTCTGTCATTATTATTATTATGTTGTCAAAGTCTCAAATTTACGAACCAACAGACCCCACGTTACTTGGATTACCAGACTCGAGCCTGAACCGCTCGACCACATAATATGTGTGACAATACCAGAGCTCAATTTGCAACAGACAAATTAGATAAATTATTTTGCAGCTAGGTGCATTACCAATCACTTGCATTGGCAAGGGAACGAAGATTTCCTAGAATTCGCACACGGTACTGGGTGTCTCAGATCCTGCTGTAAACTGTACTAAAATTGCGTCATCTCTTGACATACAATACCATGTCATGTCAGGTTCATTCAATATATCATTTTGATTGAGTAACGAAATAAGTTATCATATTTGTTTTAATCAATTTCATGATGTCACACTACAACTACTTTACTAAATCTTCGTGAGGACGAAATTCACCTAACATCCTAAATCGTGAAGTACAAGAGAGGCAACACAATGCAACACTCGGCTAGTTAAGAATTCTCTTGTGCTAGAAGTTACGAGAACGTGCACCATATCATCTGTAACAGATAAACATGCTGACGACACACACGGCTAGAAGGACACACATGAGACAGACAGTACACCACATACCTTGGGACAATGAACCAGGCTTCTGGTAACAAGAATGAGAACAATTCGTTGAAGAACTGTGTAACGAGTTAGAGCAAAGACGGCAAGAAGAGACAGACAGACACAGACACCAGAGTTTAACCTTCAGACAATGAACCGAGAGCTTTCTGTAGACAAGGAGACTTTGAGAAGCAAATGGCTTGAGAGAAGCTGTGTAGAACGATAGTTTAGAGCAATAGAACGGCAAAAGGACACACAGAAACAGACAGACACCAGCTTAACCTTCAGACAATGAACCGAGAGCTTTCTGTAGACATGGAGACTTTGAGAACAAATTGTTGAGGGGAGCTGTGTAGAAGAGAATGCCTTTGGCATTAGCACCGCCCTTGATCAAGTGATAATCAATCTATGATACTTTATTGTAAAAAACTGATCTAACTTGTTTAATTAATAATAGAACGAAAGATTAGAGCAAAATCTTGAAGGATCAATAGAATTACTGGAACCTTCTTGTCAATATCATTTGAGTAGCATCATCGTGTTCGATGGTCGCCAAACTTGATATTTCCATCAAGTTTATACAAGGAGGCTAATAATTGACAAGGGCCCCCAGAACCAAGCCAATGCTGGTCTACTCCCTGTTTATAGTCCTCCAGCCGGCCACAAATACCGTATACATTAGGCCCCCAGAACCAAGTTAATGAAAGTGTGATGTTTATTCTGATGTCATCTAATCCATCTTTCTTCTCTTTGTTTTGTTTTCAGAAAATGGAATTACTAATAGTTTGTAAGATTAGATGGAATTTAAGCACAATCACAGCTTCCGACTTCCTCGACCACATTCTAGAACGAGTTTCCTGGAGCAAAGACCATCCCCTCATTAGGCAACACGCTTTAACGTTAATCAACCTATGTTATACAGGTAAGTTGAAATCATGCTCTTATTGTAGATATCTAAGGCGGAATTAATAGACGATTTGTAATACCTCTGTGGCGCTAAGTCCCGATTGCGTACTGTGTAAGATAGGAAAACCGACACTTACCAACGACTTAAGTTATGGATGTTGTCTATTAATTCCGCCCTAAGTCCCTTTCCTATGAAGGATTGATAAGATGACTAGATACCTTTCTTGTTAATATCATCATCACTTAAGACTTAGACCCTTCACTAACCTACTGACTTGACTGGGGATTTTTACTTACCTAACTGAGAAAAAAAAGACTTGCAGAAATTTATGATAGCAGATTATCTGTCATTGTGTTTATCTGTCCCAATATCTGCCAGAATAAATTTCCGTTGTTTTCTGTGTTTCAACAATAGTTTGTCTTTTTAGACTAGGAAGTTCTATTACAAGTACGTATGAGTTATCATTGCCTTTTGTTAGTACTACCGAATGTGTACGGTGTACGTATTCAAGAAATAGTGGAAGCAACATTTTGATTAGTCAATATTTTCTCCATCAAATTGAGGCACAAAAAGGGAGAAACAGATCAATGCCTTCTGAGCAGCTCGCAAAACTTGTGATGTTGTTTAAAAGAAATCAAGTTTGCATAGGAATTTCGTAAATTTTAAATTGGAATTCTATTCAACATCAAATTCCATCTTCGTTTTTCCTAAGTCGTAACACAGGTTGATCTTACAATTAAGTCAAAATCCATCTAATACGAGCCTATGAGGATCATTATCCATCTAAAATATATATTTTTGAATCAAAAGTATATATTTGTTGCTATTTAAACAGCATCTGTTAGCTCCCATCATGTTCTACAACTATTAATCATAGTCATCACAGCAGAGGCCCCTTATAAATTATAGACGAAACTAGACCGCTGCCGAATCTTGAAGATATTGAGACTAGTATTTAATTATGGAATTTGGAATTGTACTATCGAGCGAATATCCTGATCAACCTGCTAAAACCAATTCTCCATTGATCTATAGGATTTTAATCTCAATGTGCTTCTTGTGCTAAAGAAAAAGACAAACTTGTGATACTTTACTCGTAAGACTTGTTAGATTAGCGTCGACCTGTTCATTAACGGAACGACAAAGGATATGTATGAATGATTAGATTAATGCATGAACTATAATTTTTATCTTCACTCTCATTTCTTCTGTAACATTTCGAAATATACCTATGTTCATTTTAAGTGCAATGACGAATTTGTTTATAAATGTCATTAGTTCCATTTTTAAACACTTTATTTATTAGTTGACGAAATGACACTATTTTTTCTATCTGCAATACAAAAAGTGCAATTCATTGTTAAAGATTATAGATATTTATACATATTTTTTGTTCAAATAAGGAGATTATTTTATGTTTTGTTTTAATTAAGATTAAGATTGCTATAAGATTGCCATTTAATTACGATTATGATTGCTTTTTTATTTGGGTTTAACGTCGTTTTCAAATGCATGTTCATATCTATTTGTCTTCTACTTCGATTGATTTTATCAGTTTTTCGATGAAAATCCACTAGAGATCAAGGATAATTAGTGTTTAATATCGTGTGATTTTTTTTATCTTCACTTTATGAAGAAGTAAGAAATTAAAGAGACATATTGACCACCTTCCCGAGTCTTATTGATGTCTTACTTCGAGTTTATTCGAAGTTTACTTCGAGTATAAGAGTTATTACCTTGATAATTTCACCTGTGTCATAGATAATGTTGATATATGGCATTCTTGAAAGCGAATCCAATGAAAAACTTATGGAGTTGTTCAAAATTTTCAGGTCTTGTAGCTTTAATTTACCCAAAATTGTTAGTAAGTATGCTAGCAGCTAATAGATACGACACTGGATGGCCAGTATAAAAAAAATCCTTAACCAATCCCCTCGAAGAAGTTTTAAACCTGTAATCAACCAGTTAAAATAATCAATGAGTTGCCGAAAATCTACCATTTGAATTCATTTCGGTGGTAATAACACTCCGGTAGGCCTATTGAATTTGCGTCGATCGATTTTTTTATTGTCTTTAAACTTCTCTATAATTATATCAGATTGAGGTGTAGATACTATGTGATATTTTAATTTATCTGCGATCGTGCGAGGTTTGGGATTAATTTCATCACCTAGGTCTGTAGTGTTGAGGCCTATGGTGAGGCTTAGCTATCTTCAGGATTAAATTGTTTTTCAGCATTATAATTTACCCAAGCTTCATCAGTATCTACAACGCCTAAACTTTTTCTGATAGCTATTAATTCCATGTTTACTAACATCCTCTATACTTTTCCGACGGAAAAGTTATCAAAGCCAACGCTGCCCCCAACAAAAGCCTCCCAGTTGTCAATGAACCCATGAACTCTGGCTATCAACGCGTGCTAGGGCTGGTCTGCCATTAACAACTAGTTAGGATACCGTTTTAGATTGGATGTTTAAAATCGTTTTCGATCAGATTTTGGTTGGAATTCCTTTTCGATTAAAACTGATCATGGAAATTGGAACTTATTATGGAAACATACAATTATGTAAATGAAGAGCTCTCTCCAAGTTTCCAAATGGCAGTATTGTTAAACGTAATTCACCCTAATGGGGCCCAAATTTACCACGTGAACCCCGACATCGTGTTTATATTCACCTACCTTGTGTCCCCCTTGTTATCAATATAGATAGGTAAACACAAACAGTATGTGCTGCGGGATTTCTACAACACTAAACAGTACACTTCCAATATGACTGTACCGAGATATATTGACACAAGTGATAGTATTCCGTGACAGACACAGATACGTTATACGTATTACATAAAGAGACGTACGTATTAATTTTACACATGAATAGTAATTTGAATGCCGTCTATGATTGACTAACCCTTTGCTGGAGGGTAAAACACCGTCCTCAATCAAATTAGGACATTAAAACTTAATCAAATCATAGGCAAAGAAAGAGCCAATAACTTCAAATTGGGGGTCCATACAATCTTTCGACCATACTGGTATGTGTTTTTCTCAACATTATTGCTAGCCAAGAGCAGATTCCAACATTTTTATCGGGTTTTTTTTACTTTCAATCACTCTCTTTCTGATGCTTTCTACCTAAGTCTGTTTTGACTCTCGTATAGAAGACAAAAGTTTTCTGAAGTACCCTTCTTTGGAAGGATTTTTTAAATGTTTTTGCTAAACGATCTTTATATGGTTTTGACCAACCAATTCGGAACTTTTCAGGTGGATTTAAATTCGTCTTTTCTCTCTGAGTTTGTCGATGTATGCGACGAAAATTCACATTAATTAGAGCAAGAGGTAATGCTGCATTCTTTAGCGCTGAAAATTTCCTCCTTAATTCTGAAGCAAAGGGGGTCTCCACAAACAATACGACTTTGATTTTCTTAGCCATGATTAATTATCAAAAGTTTCTTCATGAGATCCCAACAGCTTTTTCAAGAAACTCAGCACGTTTTAAAAGTTGCAAGTCATTCCTTATCAACAACAGAGAAGTCTGTTGGAAAATTTCAAGAAATGCTTACACCTTTTGTTGAACATTTTCGTTTCAAAAAGAAATGCTACATCTTTTGTTGGGCGTTTTTATGAAGTGGGGACTTTATGAAGTGCAATGGTTTTGCTTGTGATGTGGGCAGTAGGTGTCAGAGACTATGCACGAAAACAAAAGCCATCTTGCAACTTGTGTTTACATAGGAGTTTTTGAAATTATTTTTATACAGAAAAATATGTAACAGTTTTTCTTTTAGTTGCGAGAAAGGGTATGGCTCTTTTCTCCGGAGTAGAAGTGATCTTTGAACAATTAAACTTAAACATGCAAATGTTTTACAAAGGCAATTATGTTGTTGAGGCTTCCATTGTTAGTTTCACTTTCAAAGAAATAAAACGGATTCTTGGAGATGCATCCAGAAAACTGAAGCGTCAAACGAGACATTGGAATAATCATGAAAGCAATGAAAGCCTGATTAAGTTGATGTTGAATTATGCGGCCAAAGTTGCTGCATGTGAAGGAAATCCGGCTCATATGATTATCTTTAAATATGAACCAAACGCTTTATTTCAATTACAAAAGCCTCATCCTATGGCCATGCGGATTCGTGCCATTCAAAATATTAATATTGAATCGTTTTCTTCTATTACTGCTCAATTCAAATTAACCTTGGCACCTGGTCAAGTGCTGCTCCTCTTGTTGATTGTTCACTGTCCTCTCTGAAAAAAAGTGATACTGCCCCAGTGATTTATAGATCCCAGTTCATTGATGTTGTCAAAAGAAAATATGATAATCATGTCTTATGTTTTACAGATGGGTCAAAACGCACTCAAGGCACAAGTTGTGCTTTTAGTGTAAATGGCGTTGTGCACTCCTTCCAACTCAATCCTATTATAAGTATATACTCTGCTGAATTACTGCAATTGATCTCTGTTTACAGGATATTTTAAAATCTTCTGCAATTCCTCCTTCCATCCTTGTAGTCAGTGATTCAAAAAGTGCTTTGTCAGCGATCAACAATGTCAAATACAATGATGATCCTATTGTTTCTCAGATCTACCACCACTGGTTGTGTTTGCGTTCCATTGAAATCAACGTGTCATTTCTATGGTGTCCATCCCATTGTGGCATCAATGGTAATGAAATCGTAGATGCAGCAGCCCAATCTGATAGTTTCAACAATGTGTGCAAGACTATCTCACCATATGATATTAAAACTACTGCCCAAAACCATTGCGTTCGATCATGGCAAGTCATGTGGGACAGTGTCATCAATAATAAATTAAAGTATATCAAACAGGAAGTTGGAAGATGGGAATCTGCAGTGCGCCAGACAAGATACGAGGAGGTGGTCCTAACTCGTCTCAGAATAGGTCACACAAGACTAACCCACTCCTACATCTTTACCAAGACCCCTCGTCCTGTGTGTACCTGTGGTGATCCGCTGTCTGTTCGTCACATCGTAAACGAATGTCACAATTACAATGCAAAGCGCCAATCATGTGACCCAAAACCATCTCTACTGAACTCTACCAGTGAAGTGGACTCACTTATGTCCTTTCTAAGAAATATCAACCTCCTTCACCTTATGTAGACCTTGTGAGGATCGGCACGAACGACCATTCAATATTTGGTTAAAGTGCCTAACGGAAAAAAAAAAAAAAAAAAAAAAAAAAAATGAAAGCCTGTCTCAGTAGGTATTTTAACTAATGTTTTGTTTGTGCTTTTTCTTTCTTGGGAGATGTTTACCTTTCTGTTCGTCAGATAGAAAAAGTGCTGATCGTTCTAAAACAAAGGTCTCCCCTTTTCGAAGAGATTTTCTGGCTTTTGAACTCCAGTGTGAGTCTATTAAAATAAATGACAGTCAATTGTTTGTTTCCTGAAGAAATTCATGGATCTTTTATGTTGAAACACAAAGGAGTAACGCACTTCTATTGAAATGTCTAAGAAAACTGTTGATGGCAATTGGAAAGATGTGATTTTTCACTTTACGTAACGACTTATTTCTCATTTAAATCAAATTTAGGAAAACATTTAACCAAAAAAGAAGAAGATAATACCAATTTTGTGAACATTTTGTATAACCAGAGCATTCTTCTTTATTTTTCATCAAGCGCCAAAACTCCTAATGAACAACAACATATATCTGCAACAAAAAAATATTCAAATAAAAAAATGAAAATCCTGAAAAACACCTTTCAAAAAATCAATTGAAACCTGCAAAGGTTGACAAGTCTGGGGTTCGAGCAGATGTTCTCTCAACAAGGTCTTGGTGATAAGAGAAAAGGGGGGCTGCTCAGAAACTGCGCTGGGCAGATGTAAAATCCGGATCCCCCATGAATATCGGAGTTTCATCGGGAATTTCTATGTACATTGTGCAAACACATATGTAGACTATATTGTACATAGGTATGTCTACATTTAAATTATAGATGGCTAGGATTCTCATATCTTTTTCTTCACCTTTTCCCAAACTCAATCGAAGTCGAGCTTTCCCTTAAAAAGTCTTTCAAAAACCTAACGGACCATACATGGAACTCAGTAGTCCTAGTCGGGCAGTATTAAATAAAGCCACATTAATTAGTATGAACCCACGAACTCTGGAATCTTTGGATTCATAGGGTGCCGCCTTTACCACTGAGCTACCGGCACAGACTACAGTATAGTGTACAGTCTGTACAGTATACAAATCTGTACCTAGGAATTTACCCAAACCTGAAAATGGCCTCAATTTTTTTTTTCTTCAACCGCGTAGGTCTCAATGAGTTTTAAATATAGGTCTCGAGACAACTATCTATATAGACAATAGACAGCTACATATGTACAATAGATAGCTATGTATAACGTCTAGACAAAACAGACGAAAAACACCGCAAATCTGAAATCAGCGTAAAGATCTCAGATCTAGCCAGTCAACGCACTAGACATGCGTCTGAGCCGTCATAACAATTCAATAATAATAGGCTATATTTTTGGTGTCACATCATTTCCCAGTGTGGGAAACATGCTAATTATATGGCCTCTATTTTTGTGACTCGTAGTGAAGGATCTCTCGGAGTTGAAGGAGACATAACTACAATAAAAAAAAAAACTCGAAGCAATTTTTGATTTTTGCAAAAATGATTTTTTAACGTTCTATTCTAGGTCAATTTAAAAGCCTATTTAAAAGCCGAGATGGCAACTTAAATCTGAAATTAGGTCATGTTTCCAGTCTTGGACTGCTCAGGTATATTCTGATTTCTACACACTACACCTGTGAGGAAATCTTAAAATTTAATTTGTATCCTGATTGGAACTCCGTGCGACGAACTGTTCCCAATTCTTTCCATTTGCCGCAAATGGCGGGCAGATTTTCCGTCCCCATATGTTCGCCTCTGTTGGTCACATCAAGTTCATGATCATATCTCACAAACGTTAACACGAATCACTCAACAATGATGAGTTATTGACCTTTATGTCTAGAGCCGCGATACCACTTGGTCTAACCACGTCATATTTGCCGATGGAAAGAGAACTTTCCAGTTGGTACGTAAACATAGGACCTTTAACTGTCCGTTGAGGGTGGCATTTTGACATCTTGGAGATATGTTTGTGTCTAAAAAGTTTTATTCGTCAATCAAAAACCTCAGCAGAACTGAATTAAAAAGACTTCAATGAAGTCATTCAAGAGCGATAGTAAAACCCTGATGGTAAAAAATTAAAACACAGCTTGCACTTTTCAGACGTATCACACTTTGTGTCACACAAGAGACATTAAAAAGTCGTAAAATGATTCTTTTCGACCTTTAATGAAATATCGCTGCAAAAGGATTCAATGTCGTAAAACAAGTATAAACACCTAGTTATAGAGATAAAAATGGTCCATTAAAATCAAATTAATGTGATTTTTTCTTCAATGTCTTAATGATAGAGTCTATTAAATCGTTAACTCAAATGGGATACCACAGATGCCCCCCAGCTGGCTACCCTGTTTGAAATGGCATTAAAAAATAAATGAAATGAATAAATAAAAAAGATTTTGCGTCTGAAGGAGCTAAAATTGAGTTCGCTGATGAGTGAATTTATTATGTAACAAGTATGGCTTTGGTGGAATCGGTACACTACTTTTCCACGGTCAAATGCAGTTACAAAGTCTATGTACTGTACCGACGTAAAATTTCTCCATTTTTCTGAAGTTGATACTATGAATAAATTTAGTTGCTGTACCAAATTCAAAAAAGCGAAGAAGGTATTCTAAATTTCTTCATGAATTTTATAGATTTGAACCATCGAATAGAACTGCATGGATCTGGATGAAAATGAGAATCCCTGTGACATATGCCCGAGTTCAAATGAGGTCAACTCCAATGCTCCTAGCCTGAAATCGCAAACATCTAAATCAGCAAGGAGGAAAAGAAGAAGGCATAAAAAAATTCGCAACCATTGGCGAAATTCCTAAACACCGTCAAGTCTTCGTCTTTTTATTAGAACGTGCAATTTCATTCATTTTTTATGCATTCGACTTTGTTTTTGCTCAGTCTCTTTTCTTGGAAATTCATTGCTTTGACCTTGATTAGAATTCTAATTGTGTCTAATTGATTTTTTCGTGCTGCTCTGAAGTTCTCTGTGTGGCGTTTGTCCTAATGTACTTCCATTCTTGATGGACGAGTCTTTGTGGTGCTTTTTTCAGACTGTCAATTTAAGACGAGAAGTCTCATTAATCCATTATTAATTTCTGTTAAAAAAACCCCCAGCAATTATACCTAACAGGTAACTTAAAGGTATAGAAAGTCGAAATTAGTCTAAAAAAATTCTTTCAGTTTGTCCTTTCGAAAGTTATTTCGGATCAGCATTGGTAAAAACCTTTTTCTCGTGGTGGAGACTGAATTATTCCTAATTATTTGGAATAGCTCCTCTGATTCCAAAATAGATATTTTTTTATGAAATGCATATCTTGTGGGCTCGTGGCACTTCTTCAGTTATGATTTTTTTTAACCAAATATGCTTTCACAACCGTTGTCCTTGCCATGTATCAGCACCAAAGCAAACTCCACCAGCTAGTCCAAATCATCTAAACCCATATCGGCTGTCTACCTAATAAAGACGTTGCCTATTTTAATAATAAACCTATAAAAGAAACATTTATGCTAATTCTATCTCTTCATTATCATACAAATTGGTCCACTAAATAATATCTCTATTAATTTATTGTCATATCAAATTTATGATCATATTTTTCTGTCTTGTTAGAGCGCGAAGTTTGGCCTCCTGTTTCTATATGTCTCCGAATGAACCTCAGTTTGAACGGAGTCTCATTTCGTTCTTATTATATTTCGGCAATTTTTTTGTAGAAAATATTTAAATTAACTCGTTGGACATTAAAGAAGCATGATATCTCAAAAAAAGGTAACTCAGGGTCGATGTTGCTACCCATGATGATTTTATTTAGTAACTCGAAATGTCATTGTATTTTGTATGAAAAACCGTTTCAAAGAAATCACTGCTTTGTAAGAGTATGGAATTTACCCGAGACACATTTGTATTTAGAATTTTGCTCAACTTAATCTGTGTTTGAAAAAATTCATTAAAAACTGATAAGCTATTCTACTTTTGCAGTCAAAATAAATTAAGTGCAATAACTTTGGCGTACAATTTACTTATACGTATGTAGTATCGTACTGTTAGTACTCATATTGCAGACTCTAACCTAGCTGTAGATTTATTTAGTTCTGTATCATTGCCCAGCAGGGTGGATCTCCAAAAGGCGAAATAATTTAACACCAAATTCAGACAGATCCAGAGTTTAATTTTAGAATTAGAAACAAGTTGTTGAAATTTTCAAGCCAAACTAACTCCTAGCTTCCAGTAAAACTCATGAGAAATTCTGAGCAGCCCCTATGATGAGCATTAAGCCTCTCACTGAGATCATAAGCATAAGAGCCATCTACATACATAAATAGTGGCTCATACATACAATTTACATATCTACTGATATGTAAAAATGTACATGTATACACCTAGTCCAACATATTCCTCATCCAGACATCAGACATTCTTTGTTCTAGCAGGAGGACTTGTTTTCCTAACACATTTTATTTTAATAATTTAATGAATGAAATAATTGTGTACAGGGTTTCAAAAAAAAAAATAATGTATGAAATTGCTACTGCCTACTGATTAGATCCCAAACACCCGACATACCCTTCTAGTGTATTCTGATAGGTATTTTCAACATTTTATTCTAATTTAGGTTCTTGTGCTCTTATTTGTAAGTTAGTATATTTAACCTGTTGAATTGTTTTAACATATTTATATTCAAATTTTCACACAGAAAAGTAGGTACTTACTAAAAAATAAAACTTACATAAATATATATATTTACTTGCAAAGTGGAATCAAATAGATAAGTGCTTTGAAATGTTGACATAATGGGACAACCTATCTTGAACAGAACATTCTATATAGTAGGCACTTCTGCTTCTTCTTATACCTACACGATTTCTTCGTACGAAACAGAGAATGCAAAACTTCTTCTGCACCCAGTAGAAATTATTTCACTAAAGGGGAAACGACAAAAAAAAATCTGCACATCGTCTCAGATCAATTACTCCAAGCTTTGGGCCCAACATATGCTGGTTCACATGAATACGTTGTCGGCGAAATCTCCGACCTAGCGAAGGGCTTGATTAAATGTTTTTGCAAAGATGCTAAAAATATTTCGCCAAGAGCTCGCGTAAACACTGATTCTTAAGAATCCGTATAACTTTTAATGGGTTTCGGAACTCTGTTGCTATAAACAGCCGAATTGATCGAGTTTGAAAAAAAACAAGTGAAATCTGATTTTAATCTTAAAAGAACTCCAACATATGCAATTTAACGGTGCTTCCGAAGAATTGTTCAACATTGCCATCCTGGTAATGTTGATTAATGAATATGGATACTTTCATATTAAACTGATAACTTATAACGTAACCCAAAGAAACCAAATTGATAAGTATCTTTCAAAACCAAATCAACCTTTGAATGATCACACTAAAAATTGATGAGAATATGTAAACATTTTTGAATAGGGAAAGACTCAGGACGCATAAGATCTCATGTTAATGAAATTCAAAGAGATAATAATAAAAAAAGTTTTATTATTGACTTTTTCTAAATCAGTTCATGTTATGAGCAAGGATGTCGTCACATTTCGATTATTTATTGAGTTTTGATTGGCATCATCGTACATTCTCAACCTCTAGAAGTGTTTGGAAAATGCTGGTTCATCAGTTTCCATTTAAATTGTTAGTGTTGAACTTGTTGATAATATCATAATTGTTTTCTTGTTGATATTATTGTTTTTGCTACTACTTCTGTAGATCTTGTTTTATTTTGTTGTTGAGGACAATGCTCTTTTGGTGACGTCATATCGTGGACACCCAAGTTCAACACCTGCTTGATGCAAATCATTTGAGTCCCCAATTCTATGGTTCTTTCCATTACGGTTTCCATTGTCTTGATTGTTTAGCATTTCAATTTGTATGACTATGTTCCGTGGCTCGTTATGTTTAGCACTACAATTGCATCTAATTTTTATTATATTTGATAGAATAATACAGGAAATCTGTTCATCCAAGTGATTTGTGTTGAGGTATAACGTATCAATTCACCATTGGATCTAATAGTTTTTTTTACAATATTTAAAGCTATCTTTTGTTTAATTACAAACCTAGGTCTCTGTTCAGCTCGAAAAAGATTTAAGTCTATTGAATCATTGCTACTGGACAGCAGATTGAATCATGGACTTGACAAACAATTTCATACACAATCAAATGTCTGATGATCCATCATGTTCACGAATTGATCAGTCTGTTAGTGACAATGCAATCCATGGTGTAATGTTTTCTTTAAATTAAATATTCTTTACAGTAAATTTCTATCAGTGCTTTATGAATATTATTGCGTAACAAACGTGTAATTGTATTTTCTTTTCAATTATTCCTTGCATAAAAAAACTACACTGCACTGTAAATATTTATTCAATTTATCTAAGTGCCTGCACAGGCTAATATACATATTGATACGCATCACCCTCTGAAATCTATCAAGTTTTTTTATACTTTTTTTTTTCGAAGATTAAAAATTATTTTTTTTTTTATGTAACATCTTTTGTCATAAGAAGTTTCAATACAATAGAGAACTTTATAGGAGCACGTGGCCCTTCATTATTATTATTACCAATGTCCCTTTTGATACTAGGAGATGTTTTTTTACGCACCTTTTTTTTCTTTTTAGGCGCTTTAACTCTGTTGAGGCAGGTCGTTCGCGCCGACGCACCTTTTTTGTTTGACCTTTTTGACATCGAAGTTATTCGAGATGTTTGTCAGAAGTGCACCTTTTGCAAATGAATGGCTTGAAAATTACATGAACTTAAATAGTGAACTGTTCTTGGAAAAAGACTATTGACCTACATAAAGTTGCCACTTTGTCGCTGGACTCATGCTTCAACTATGGCTTATCATCAGAATATTGTCGCGATGTTTATGCTGACCAAACAAGTTTAGCCTAAGCTAAATTAGAAGCCTAGTGTACCTCAGACATTATGAAACCAACTTGATGTATACAAGTATATTAGCTGCATATCTTGCCCAGTTGACAGTCTGTAGTCATCAAAATTTCGGAGAAATACCGAAATATTTTGAATAATGGTCCGTAGACTCCGATATCTCAATTACATATTGTATAATTCTCTAATTTTTTCATGTCCATATATATCATGTAGAAGTAAAAATAGATTTCATTAACTTGTTCTAAGATTCTTGTTAATTATTAGCCTTAGTAAAATCACTTTCTGTTATGCTATTAAAATGAGAGTTAGTTATGGCATGGATATTCAGAACTATTACTTGCTGATGAGAGCAAATAAGCTCGAAACAGCTATACTCATGTACATCTAATAAAACTTCTCACTTTTCTGTTTATACTGATTGTATAAACTTGATGAAATGAAAAACATCAAGTTTGGAGACAATAGAACACGATGATTCTACTCAATGATGATGATGTACATACCTGTTATTGTGAAATTCTACCCTCTTCTTTTAATGTGCAATGATATAGTATTGCATATTGCATGCATAGATAGTCTATTAAAAAAATAAATAAAAATATAGTCTATTAAAAAATCCTCCACTCTAAATATCTTTTCTCGTAGTGAAAGGTCTCCCATTCCCTACAAAGATCAACCCCAGCCACTGTTACACCTGGAGCCACCTCTATTCTATTTACTATTCTACTAGGACGGGGCTCGAACCCCCTGGCTATACAATTTCCAGCTGCATGTTGATGGACATGCCGGCAGATGTGTACGATTACTACGATTCCAGCGTAACTCTGCTAGTAGCTGGTAAGGTCGCGCTTTTATATCAAAATATATACATATACGTTACATAAAAAAAATATATAGTTTTTTTTGGTAATGAGGTATATAATAATATAGTTATACTCAAGACGAATATAGTAGTATATACACATTTGTATAGTATAGTAATACATAGTTTGTCTCTGAATTTGTCTACCTCAATGTAAATATGATTGGTAGTTTTTTGGTCCTTCGAGCCGGATATTCTAATTGTGCTTATATACAACTTTGGTCCTTATGGCCGGATGTTCTTATTGCACTTACACAATATTCCATCTACTAAACATCTCGTAACTATCATGTTTTTTTTTCTCGACTATCTATCTTCTAATTATATTTACTAGTCTTTGTAAGGCTATGTATGTATGAAAAGAAGTGAACATGATACATTTTCCTATATTAGTCATTAACTTCCGCATCGCAGTTCATCAATTATTTCTAATACATAAGCTTAAATAAAGCACTCACACTGTACTAGATTGGTATTTTGGTAATGTTTCATTCTGTTGGGAGACAAAAAAATAAAAATAATTCCCCAGGCTTAAAAATTCAAAGTCTTTGACTGTCATGTTTCTAGTTCTTTGGATCTCACACATAAATATCAAGGATACTTGGTAGATTTGTCTCGATGTACAAAATGCCCCCTGTCCGAACAGAGCCACATTCACACAAGAGCCAATCCCTTCCTCACATCCGGTTGTCCCGTTTTGTTTCCGCAAATTATCGGGGAGGATATCTTTAACAAAAACAAAAAATAAAAGCGCACCCTCGCCGGAAAGCGGTCACAATTAGGATACTTGTTTTCTACTTCTTGGAATTCAACTAGATCTCAATTCGGGTGGAATCTCTACAATTCTCTCCATAATGAAAAATCAAATAAAAATTGTTTACGACCGTTCAGTGACTGCAAAGGCGTGTTTGCTACAAAACAAAGGTCATAAAACAAGACGTTTTATTTATTTATTGATTTACATTCCAAAGGCAAGTTGCATTTTTCGACATTTACGAGCCCACAAAGTGTTTTGTTTTGGATATTTTCGGAATCAGGCGTGTCTTTTTTGGCGCAGAGTTGTTGGCCCAGTTTAATGGGTTTAACCGTTTGTCTTGAGTCGTTATGTGGGCCTAGAAATGACTTTGAGAGGTGACAAATTCCGGTGATTAGTGGGGTGGGAATGTTCAGTTGTGTGTCTTCTGCGTCTGAATGGGGGTCGTTTGTGTACCCAAAATTTTCAAAATAAAGAGAGCGCTGTAGGGTTTGAAACTTGAATGAAAGTTATGAAACTCAGAGATACAAGCTCTACACGGCGCGCAAATTAGACCTAAAGGCACGTCTTGCATGCCCTATTAAACTGTAGGTTGATCAAATCTAAAGACAACAAAGCTTTCTTGGACACCCAAAAGATAACCTTGAAGGTATTCTCTGGTTGGGGGACGTTCAACAGGGAGAAGACCAGTGTCTCACTAGAGGACTATAAACAGAGAACAGACTAACCCTCCCTAAGAAACCAGGCTAGCTTGCAGTTTTCCTAAGGGTTTTATGGGTTAAAAAGGAAAAGCCCAAGTTCTCACGATGGTTGATCGCACAGAAATAGGTGGTTCAGGACGGGCCAACTTTAAAACTAAGTTGGCTGGAGATCATCACTCCCCCACCAGCTGTAGCCAAGCTGACCAACAACAACAACAATATTCTCTGGTACCAAAAGATCAGACTTAAGACACTCTTGAGTGCCAACAAGGCAGATCAAAGTGCTGAGGCCCTCAAAGAAACAATGAATGGACTTTCCAACTCTCTTATCACATAGTATCACTTTCTTATCAGTTGACCTGTTGCCGGGCGTGACGGCCCCGGTGATAACAATATTAATTTGCAACTTTTCATTTCGCTAATGAAAGGTTGATTGAGACTTACAATGTTGCAGTAATGCATTTCAGATGGGCGACCAGTGGCGAAATGGTGAATTGCATTTTTTTTTTCTCTCAGGAAATCAGTGCAAATTTTTCTGTCTTTTTCTTTCAGATATAGATTTTATTTCCGATAAATTTCTAATTTAGAAATCGGAAGTAATTTTTGTGTTCGTTTTTGTAAAAAAATATAATATATATATTTATTCATAGATACTATTTATAATTTCTTTGATCTTTAAGACTTCGCGTTTTATGACTAAGACGAGGAGTAATCAAATCAAAAAAATATTGTTATTCCCTAGGAAGTTTATTGAACTTTCTTTTCTTTATTATTCATGATCGATTATTCTGTTATCTCATTCTATATTGTTTTACTGATTTTTTTTCTTCTGAACACCCATCATATACTTTGCCAATGACATAACATCCTACATGTATACAATTCTACGCCTGGTGTATTGATGTAAAGCGCTTCCTGGCCAATCCGTAGTCTTGCTTTAAAACCGACCAGATGTGATATTTTGACCTCCGTATCTGTGGTTCATGGTCTATCCCGGTAGCTGGTCAGTGGTCAAGGCGTCGACTGGTAATCCAGATGTCGCGGGTTCGAAAACCCGCCGGGACATTTTTTCAGCGTTGTTTTTTTAATGAGACTAAAACTAAAACAATGGATCACTTTAGTATTATTAATAAAAAAATAATTTGACATTGAATTTTGATATTACAATAAATGTAGAAAGGGCGTGATTATTGTCTATGGCAATCTCTGCCATCCAACCATTGCCAATAAATTAAGCACGGTAGAGTCTCACAAATAGGAAATGAAAATCTGATGAAACTACTCGACGTAAAAAAACTCAATAAATTAATTTAATGTGAACATTTTTTTCTTCTATTTCTTTCTACAACTCTTTATTTGTCACTTTGACAAGTTGAAAATCAGCCGAGTCAAGGGGGCAGGTGTCGACTCAACCCCCGGAACACTTGGAAGTTCACACAAGCGCACATTACTGAAGTCACTTCAGTCACTAATGATGCAACAGACCCCTATGCTTCGAACTTCCGTGACCTTTTCCGCCCTCGTACAAACACCTTTCAGCTATTTCCTGGCCCTGGATCCGAGTGGATTGAGTATAATCTAAGTTGGAATCGCAAAAGCTCTTGCTAGATATGATTAATTGAATTGAATTGAAAATGTGTCAAATTTACTCACATCAAGGGAATATGTACGATGAAGTTTGAAATAAATTCCTATCAATTTTTAGGAAATATTTTTAAAATTGTCAGTTTTAAGTGCATAATTTCAACAAACTACACATACACTACACACTTAACACGGATGAAGCCCAGAACAATAGTTCTGAGCGTCCAAAGGGTTCACCCATATCAATCCTTCCACCACCATGACATCACACATGGACTCGGAAAGTAATTAAGTAAGGGAATATACATTTTGAATTGCCTCCTAAGTTAAACTTAACTTTTTATGAGACTATAGGGGTTTAGAGGGGATAAAACTTTCAATATCTACAGATATTCTGGTACCAGCCGACCTCAGTAGCTAGATCGATAAAGCGGCAGACTTGTAACCTCTAGGTCGGTGGTTCAAGACCCGGTTTTTTTTTATACATATACATTATACATAGTAATCAATATTACCCACGTGAGGT
Organism: Bactericera cockerelli; assembly: GCA_024516035.1. Lineage (NCBI taxonomy): Eukaryota > Metazoa > Arthropoda > Insecta > Hemiptera > Triozidae > Bactericera > Bactericera cockerelli. Next base: position 1,097,923 of record CM044960.1, read on the forward strand.
GGCACACTTCTGGTGCATACATCATTAGTATCATCACACACGCAAGCACAAGTATTCAACTAGAAGATGAACTAGATACAAGATAGATAAAAGTCCATCATTATTTTTTGGAGCACTTCAAGAAATTTAAAGATAAAGGTCACTAACATACAAGAGCAGATGAGCGGATGTTGAAGGACTTGGAAGATCAATCAACTTTTGAAATGTTTGAAGATTCCATAGACTTTGATCAAGATTGAATACTCAAAATTAATTTGTGACCACGGTATCAGAAAACATACTGAAATTTTTGTATAAATGTACATACAAAAAAACAATACTTTTTATACCTTATATTACCTTTAGAAAGTAATATAGAAGGCCTGCTAAGAATGTTGAAAATATGAATGTATCTTGAAGGAAAAAAATATTCTAATCTACTGGAACGATCTATTTGGACCACTAATATATGGACCCAGTCAATCAGAAGACGCAGTTAATAATAATAAAATAAATAAAAAAAACACTGCCAATTATGGACACAATACTTCCTCGTGATTGCTTCACATTGTAAACACGTGCCAATTTTGAGATTTTATAGAAAATTACGTGTATCTCCAAAACGACTCAACCGATTTTCTTCAAATTTGTTTTATATGGTAGAATATCGTTTTTTATACATTCTAGATTCCACAAAAAATTCTGTATCGGCAAGTCGTGGTCCTTATATTTTTACTTTTTTGTCAAAAATTTCGGATTTTCTTAAATATCAGAGTCAAATTATAATTAATTTAAAAATAAATATAAATAACCTATGTTAAACAATAATATGCATATTCTCACAAAATTTCATCGAAATCGAGTGTACCGTTCACGAGATATAAGCGTTTAAGTAAAAAGTTAGTGGTCAGGCGCATGGTCTCTTTCACCCAGAACCGCTGGTATGAATTCAATGAATTTAAAATGGGACCATCTACAGAATGTCTCCTAGATGTGTGCAAAATTTCATCAAAATCGGTCGAGTAGTTTCCGAGATTTGCGCGTTACAAGGAATCGTTTTTACAGACCGACAGACAGACAGACAGACAGACAGACCGACAGACAGACACAAAACCAAATTTACTCAGTAGGTTATGAAACGTCCAGAAATATGAAAAAAAATGAAATCGGAGCAAAAAAATATTTTTTTTTACAAAAACGAACACAATACTTCCGATTTCTAATATTAGAAATTTCTCGGAAGTAAAATCAGAAGACTAATAAGTTTATCCATAAAACGGCTTACAGAAATATTTAGACTCATCTAAGCTAATTGCAAGGATTCCGAAGATCGAGTCATGTCATCGAAATGATGGAAACATTAAATCAGTTCTACAAGTAATGTATTTTTTTTCGATGATGATGATGATGATGAAAAAATATTTATGTATAAACTTTTTTTTAATGAAGGAATGAGCCCTATGAATTAGTTCCATAATATTTCGAACAAAAATATTTTACTTGAAGAAAAAGAAATGGATGTATAAATTTTTGACAGAATTTATAGCTTAAGGCCTTCCTTCGATTGATCATAAGTTCAGTTCTCACGCCTCAATATCGACAGGAAACATCAATTTCAGATTTTCTTCATATTTTTTTTACGTCAAAATTCAAGTTTTTGTTTGTAAAAAGTAGGGAAAGGAAAATTATTTAATGTACTGAAATACATCATTGTGCAGAACGATTAAGGTTTTTTTTTTTTTTTTTTTTTTTTTTTTTTTTTTTTTTAAGGAAACTCAATTCATCTTGAAGTATTTATTGAAATGTAAAAATAAAATAAGAAAATTATGGATTTTCACGATTTTTCTCTTTTTTTCTCTCGTTTTATCTCGCTGAGCTAGTAGGGTCGACATTTTCGTTAGGTTTCTCAGTAATAAGATACACATGTATTTTTTTTTCAAATTAATTATTAATATTATATTGAATATATTTAATTATTATCTTCTGTAATAAATTATCTCTTTTTACTATCACATATTTAAAATTCATACATTATACATTATTTATTTTTAGCATTTAATGCATAGTATAATTATTATGTATATTTTAATCTAAAATAAAAAACAAATTTGTATAAAAAAAAATACAAAATAAAAAGAAGCAAAAAAAAATGCCTTCGAAATTTTCTCGTTAATTCGATCACCTAACATGTGCTGACACAGCTCAAACGTCTCAAACCAAGATAGAAAAACAAAATCCATATTTCTGTTTTAAAAATCGATTTTTTTTTTGCAAAAAAAGTTGATAAAAGTTTAAAGACTTGGCCAGGTCCCCAGACAGCGGCCCCCCTATCTGGTTTCCACCTTGGAGGTCGTGCCATCTCCCATATCGGAGTAGACAAGATGATACTCTGCCAGCGTTTCCTAACATGGTACACGGGCCAGTACGGGGGTCCGATAACAGTATTGCGTTGTAAATCGTAAGTGGTTTGATGAGACTCCTTTGATTTGTTTTTTTTTGACAAATGGTCTCGTAATTTGATTATTGTAACTAATTGTAATCTACCTGTACCTAATGGTATGTACCTAATTGTAGACTAAAATAAATACATAGAAGACCAGTTGAATTTTTCATTTATATCAAATGGTCATATAATTATGTTAAAAGCGTCAGTATAAAATTAAACACCAGTATAAACCACCAGCATAAATGACAGTCATTATAAAATGTTAGTTCATATAAACAGAAATTTAGGCACTTCCCGACCTCAGTAGCTTGATCGATAAAGCGGCGGAGTTGTAATCTCGAGGTCGGTGGTTCAAGTCCCGGTTTCAGCGTAGATTTAGTAAAGCGAGTTTGAGTAGTTGTGATATCACGAAAATGATCAACACAAATATGATAACTTTTAACTTTACAAGACTATTCATAGTGAATTTGTAAGTCTCAGTGAAAAAAATGTTTGCAAAATTTTCGCCAAGTCTCAGGACAAAATTTTAGGAACGTCCCCAACCCAGAGATTGGTGAACTCTTTCACACGGTGTTCTGGCTGTTTTCCCCACGGTGATTCTGATTTAGTTCCAAAGTGAGGCAATTTTATTATTATGATTTAACACTTTATTAATAAGCACATATTATACGAGTATACAACACAGATAATTACAATTTAATATGTACAATACAGAAGAAGTACAAAAACAATACCTAGTGATAGTGTCTGAGCTTTCTTCTCTTGCGCTGCAATATTTTCTTCTCCCTTATGTTGGAGCACATTAATAACATGCAATCCCTTCCACCCAAAGGTTGGGAGGAAGAGATTGCCATAGGCAATAACCCCGCCGTTTAGTTAGGACATAATATATGTATATATTTTGTTTATTTTTTTTTCCTGTTAATATTTATATTGTCAATTTTGTATTTTATTTTTACCATTATTTGTTAGTAATAATATGTTTTCTAATGAAGAGTTTAATAATAATGATAATAATATTGCAGTAAAATTTCTACTTTAGATTGGAAATCACCGAAATTCTACCTGAAAATAATGAGACGTCCTCGAAGAAAATGTATCTGAATATTTCCTTCTGAGATATTTCCTTTTCTTCTCCCAGTCCGTTATAAATCAGGCATTACATTTGTTCTCTGATTCATAATCCTTTTTAATTCCACAAGAGCGTTACCTGATCTGGTTTGTTTGTTTAAATTAAATTTTATACAATTTCAATATCTGTCCCATACAGGGACCCCTAGTAAAAAACCCCTTTCTTTTTTAACAATCACATAAGAAATCGCTTCTGTGACCCGCTAGTTTTTGACCTCGATCAATCATCTTTTTATTTAGAAAATAACATCTCCACAGTCCACAAAATTGACCGAGTTAAAAAGAAAGCCTTGGTTGAATAGAAATTGAGACAAAAATGACAAATGCCCCGCTCAAGGAAACTAGTTTTTAGTTTAACTTTAGTTTATCAGGGTTAATCACAATTTTCTTGGATATGATAGAATGTTGGAAAAGGAACAAAATGGTGGAAATTTGTTTGTAGGAAAAATAAACTAAGGTAAAAATGTCAAAACGTTCATGTTTTATTATTTACCTTATTATTTTCCGTGATTCTGAATGGATCTTTCGCTAACTTGGTCTTTATAAAAGCCTCAATGGTCTTTCTCAAACTCATTTGGATATTTGCTCATATTCTCATTGAGTAAAAATTGTAAAAATGATTCACAAAATAGAGCCCAAACTGTTTTTGAAAATTAACATATTGTTTACCATAATTTTCGTCTCTTATCTGTAACTTTTCGACCAGAAATCAATGTAGTAGTACTTGGTTATGTTCCGTTTCAGTGGTTCCAATTACGGGTCCATTATTGGTTCAAGAGTTTTTAGCTTGACTAGGTCTACTATTATTTTCATTATTATTTTCACTAACTACATCTTATGCGTTCTTGACAATGACACCTCTTTTCTTTTGATGTTGATTGAACCAAGATGAATTTTGGCACTTGGTTAATGGAACATCTTTGACACTACGAACATACTGTTGTATTTTCGCATACTGTTGTCTTTCGAGTTGTGTTATTATGTATGGTAAGTCAACCATCCTAAGTTTTTAAGTGGTTCTTCAGGGAACTCTATATTATACGTATATTATTCTTTGCCATTGTCTTCAGGTATTTGATTTCAACAACGTTGTTGTCGTAGTAGACTGTGGAACAAAAGGTTGGAGTTGGAAATTTTGAGACTTGTCAGAAAATAATTGAAAGCTTTACCTAAGGCCATTGGCTTTCGCAGTTCGACAGTGGTATATTTTTTCTCTACTGAATTCGTTACGTGCTTTGCAATTCCTTTTTATTCGCTCTTTTTAACTTTGGTAGTGTTATCAATATTGCTTACCTTTCGGTATTTTATCCATTCTATGTCTTTTTTCTCGCTCTGTAACTTTGACAATGTTATCAATGTTTTTACCATGACTTACCATTCGGTATTTTATCCATTCAATGTATCTCACGGAACATCAAGAAAGACCGTTATGATCCTGTCCACTTTCTTTCTCTTCTAGTGTCCTCAGTTTAATCTAAAGAACAATTCTTTGAAGACTTCAATTTTCTACGCTGCACAATCCATGTACACTCTCCTTATAACCAAATAAATCAAGAAACAATTAACGCTGACAATCATAACATTTCGACCAGGGGCCGTGGTGTCACAGATTTGTGATTTAATATCCACCGCTTCACCGGCTATGATTAATTCGCAGTGACATTTCCAGCTTGGGACAACAGACCCTACGTGAAACAGGTTCCAGGTGAGGTCTCTTCAGTTCTTGTAGTATGGCTGGAGATTTTTTGAAAGTTATTATGTATTTGTTGAGATCACATTTTGAAAGACATCTTCAGCAAATCCATGAAAAAATATACACTTCTTATTACTAGCCGATTATCACTGGACAATCCTTTTTTTTTTTCTTCTTTTAATTTGGGTTTGACGTCGTTTTCAACTGGATGGTCATATCACGATGGGGTGTTACCTTTCATTCGCAGAAAACTCACAAACCTGCTACCCACATTAACCTCACCCAGGCTGGGTTGGGCCAGAATGTCAGAACCACGAAGTCTTCACCTAGCTGGACGTTGCTTAACTTCGGATTACTAGACTAGCACCTTGACCACTTTGACCACCATTAACTGCTCTTTAACAGCAGAACTAATTTGAGACCGGGGTTTTAGTCTCCAACATTCGCATTTCAACTGGAATTTGAATTTTTCAAAAATAAGGTCCCTAAGTTTCGTCCTCAGGGCAGCAAGAGGAAGATCGGGCTGTCCTCTGGAGATATCCATCATAGATTCACTTTATGCTTTATTAATATTCCAAGTGGGACGCTGGTGAAACATTGTATCCATTGTACCTGCATTAAATAAATAATTTATTAACAATGTCTGAAATTAACAAGTAGTTAGCGTACCTGAATTGGGACATAACATCTTTCTCATTCCGTTCAACATTTTTTTTTCTCTTTTTTTTTAAAAAAAAAAAGGTCAATTTGAACAGCTCTGAGGATCGTTGATCCAGTTATCCTAACCGTTTTTCTTCTTTGAAACAATTATTTATAGTGCGACATTTTCTCGGGTTAAATGGCGAAGGATCGGTATGGAATGCGAAAAACGCGGATTAAGATGGAATCATCCATAGGGTTTTCTCATAGTTCTATACTAATTATAACACAAGGTAAAAGGTGCTCTTTCTTAGAAGCAAATAGCGGTTCTAGATTGTATTTTTTTTTTTTTAATGATTGTCAAACATTGCCGCCACCATATAAAGGCGCTATTTATTTTGAAATCACCGCTTTGAATGGAACGGAAAAAGCAAAAGAATGAATAAAAAGGTATCTGATGTTTTGACGAATTATGCACCTTCCGTGTTTTAAATTTTATAGCTTACTTTCTTACTTGATAGTAAAAAAGAAAAAAACTTTATGACTCTTTACTTTTAACAAGGGCTAAATAAAATTCTTTTACAACTACCATATAGGATGGCGCTTAAAAGAGAATCATGTTGATTTGAGAATCATGAATCAGAGAAACTATCTTGGACCAAATTTTGTGGTCATTCATGTATTTTGGAAGTTGTTCAAAGCTGTGATTCAAATGAGGAATCACAGTTCCAATGGAATTCTCAAAGGTTGCTTCTAATATCTACAAAAACTACCTATTCAAGAAGTTTTATCAGAAACAAAGTCCCCTTTTCATCTAAGTAACTAGATCCGAGATATGCAAGATCATATTCAAATCGCTTATTGATTTCTGAGAGACACAAAGTAAAGAACGTTCGGTTATTTCAATCTCGGAAAATAATATTATTTCTTCTCTCAATTTTTGTAGAACCCATAGAAAGAACCCCAGTATAATTATGAAAAGTAAAGACTTTCTTGATGCATGGAAAAGTAAAAAAAAATCCTCGAAGAAAAGGAGACGAAAAAAAACGTCAAAAATCTATCTGTCGGATTTGTCGAGTGAACTTGAACTTGCTAAAAACAGCGAGAATCGAACCCCCTCCCTGCTATAATAATGGGACGCTTTCCATTGTGAGCGCGTATTGTACGCCTATTTTCAGAAGGAAGTCTACGGACTGAACAATCAGGTAATCACTAGCTAGAAGACTTTACTGTGAAGAAAGAGAAATAGTGAAAGACTTTACCAAAGTCTACGGAGAAAGCAAAACTTATATTATTGACTTGAAATCGTTATAGATGGGGCTGGATATTTCATTTCTATAATTACGTTTCTTTAAACTCTATTCCATTGTTTGAATCAAATCACCTTCCGATTTTAAATCTCTACCCCTTTGGTTGTAAGAACAATTTCTTTGCAAAAGGTTTCTAGTTTAGCACATGGATTTGTAATTACAATAATTGCATTGTGGACAGTGCGGTTTGCTAGTCCAGTAGTCCTGGCGATATGATTTATGTCTTCTTTTGTTGCTGCATTTTGTGCACTTTTCTTTTATAACATCTAATTCAGTTGTGAATTTTTCTTTCATTGCTTGTCCTATTCTGCTGAGAGTATGCCCCGTTTGCTCTGCAGTCTACCTCAGATCAGAAACATTCCCGAGTCTTTCATGGCTTCTTTCAATGGCTACATTGGCTCACCGTATTCAATAGGCTTGCTAATTGTATTTTATTGTTATTTTCTTATTATATTTAAATAGAAATTTATGACTTTTCTCTTCTCTGGCTCTTGCCCCGCTCTTCATTTGCAGCCGTAATGCATGCACCAGTTTCTTATTTATGTTGCTGTTAAGTGGAATGTAGATTCTTACATGGGTATTAGGTATTCCATTGCGGTGTAATCTTGTTTCTTCCGTTTCATTCTGAATAATGGAATTTTAAAAATCATAAATAAAAGAAAAATGAAATAGAAAAGATACGAAGATATTTTTTTATTAAATGAAACATAAAGTAAATTGTGAATATTTTGTATTCATAAATAATAGAAAAGGTATCTATTTATTTTCCACAATGCATAAACCGTGAAAATTCGAACCTCTTTGATTTTCATCTATTCAAATCGATCTCGTTTTCCAACAATTGTAACACCGTTAAAATAATTTCCGACACCGTTAAAATAAATTATGGTAATCAGAGGAGTGATATCATTTCATGTAAATAGGAACTAAGGTCTAAGTGTGTATCTGTCACATGTTACCTCACACATTCACACAAGAGATTTACCTGCTGATGCATTTAAATCTACACACATACACAATTATGGATATTGTATGAGTATGACACTTGACACTTTACTAAAAGAAGAAATACTTCCATTTCGAATATTAGAAACCGTCGGAAGTAATATATGAACACAAAAATATGTAAATAATATTTATATTACTTTTATTTAACAAATCGCTCTATAACAATTTATCCTCAATCGGAAAATCGTTAAATTGTTAAAAAAATAAATTAAAAATATTATGACCGTTTGTTAAAAAAACATTTTGATTTTCCGGACAGTTCCGTTTCCGTATTTTGACAGCCCATTTCTTTCCAAAGCTTCGTGAGCTGGTCGATTATATTTTGTGCTAGTGCGCCAGGCCCGTCACTGATATACCTGTCTGTTTGCTGGCTTAATACATCGCTACGCAAGTTTACTTCAATAAAGGATTTAAATACGTTAACAGCAAACAAATCTACAATCGCTACCCGCGCTAATTTTCTTTCCCCGCTCGAAGCAACAGTTGGTCGGTTTCGCCCGAGTGACCGCCCAGTAGCTACGCAATAGAAAACAGCCAATCTCGGGATACGATCAGCAAACCCACTGACCCGTAGCTGTCCCTGTAAGTGTCCAGGCGTCGTTATTTGAATAATAACTATCCGATTGTGATCTTGAAATATACTGGTCAATAGGTTTTTTTTAGATACGTCGTTTGTATGTAGCTAAGTTTTTGTTTGACCCACAAACGGATATTTTCCTAACAATTATATCCTTTTTCTTCCCCCCTCCCTTTCACTTTTCTGATTTCTAATCTGATCGGCCTGATAGGTCATTTTCTTTTGAGATTTCTTTCTTCTTTCAATTTCCTGACGTGCAAAGGGTGATTTTGGTATTGATATTTTAATTATTGTTATTGAAAAAAATTGATACCCTTTCTTTAACGAGTCTTTCACGTGTGAGAGCTTTCTAACCATTTGTATAACTGACAAAGTTGAACAACAGTTCAGAAAAAGAATTATTCAGACTTGAACGGATGAAAAAGTTCAGTCTAATGATCGTTGTAAATTTCACCCTTGTATTTTTTGTACCACATTTTGCTTTTGAATTCATTTTGGCCTAATAAGGCCTTTATGTGGGTTATTTTCAGTGTTCTTAAATGCTTTCAGTTAAGATTCTTACCTAGATTCTTAAATGCTTTCAGTAAAGATGTACCACTTTCAGTCGTATTGGTCGATTAAAGCCATTGTATATTTTCTATATTTTCAATTCTTTAAGGGTAAATATTAATATTTATATTTTGTGTGCTAGAAGTACTACAGCAGAAGAAATTTTTCGTTTCTCCATATTTCTATAACGATTTTCTTTTCTATTTCTTTGGATCTCTATAAGAAAATCCCTCATTGTTTTGTCTGCGGTTAAGATGGTTTTCTTCTTGCCTCGTCATGTGGAAAATTACTTCCCTCTAAAGATTTGAACCCTTAATTACTGGAATGTGAACCCTCCTTGTAATTAATACTGCACATTTCCAACAATGCTAATTTGATCATCAAGGTTTCAAGCTGGCTTATCATCGATTGAATTTAAACAAACGTTCAATCAAGAAGAAAATCTTCTATTATTTTTATTTTTTCAAGAAAATTAAGAAGAAATATTGTGTTCAAATAACGTCTCATATTTTGTAAATCCAAACGTCTCGAGTAGTTTTCCTTTCTCCAAATAATCTTGAGAGCTAGTCATCTATGTATTAAATTTTCATAACTTTTGTCTATGTGTATAGTAAAATCTGTTTGAAAACGCTTTTTTAATTGAAGAAATCTCATATTAGCATAAAATTCTGGTTCTTGTATCAAAAATCTCGGAAGTTAGATAGTACTGAATACGAAACTTTTTAAAACTAACATATCATCCCAAAACAACAATACCTGTTGTATTCAATACTCTTCTTGTAAAGGACTCTGTCAGTGCAATTTTCACATTGAATATAGGACCCTTAACTTTAATTATTTTAGCATGTTTACTTAACTTTAAACTGGACTTGGCCCATTCTAGCACTGTTTCCTTTGTGTTTCGATGATTGAGAGGTGAATGGGACAGGATTAGTCAGTTATTATAGCTTGAAAACAGGATCAAACCAAAGTTGATAGAAGAAAAATGATTTTCCAACCGTTCAAGATATTCCAATTCAGGTTGTTATTGTTCCAATACAGGTAGTTCTGTGTTGTCCAGGATTATTCTGCAGTAACGCTTCTAATGTATTTTCAATCTATCTTCTGTACGTCTGCTCTGCCAATTTATCTTTTGTCTCCAACATTTCAAACCCCCTTTGCATTTCAAGTTTTGCAATTTCATCCCAGCAATTCAATTGAATTTTAATTGTAACAAGACGGTATTGTGAATCGCAATATCCCCTTCGATTCCCATCAAATGTTTCTTTTCTGAATAATTAAAAACCAATTCATTTTTTATAACCGTAAAGTCTTTATGTGATGTGAACGCTATTGAAATCTCCTTGAGTTTCTTTTGCTGAAACTCGCCAGTCTGCTAGTTTTCTTTTCATACTTATTAGCCTGTGTCTTGTGAGAGCTGCTCCCAGTGAATGCAAATTTTGGAGAGCGCCCCGCTCAACCCCTTCTGTTTAGACACAATCGGCAGTCTAATGCTGGCCTTTAGAATGTCTTTAAGTCAAAGGTTTTTCATATACTTGTAGGGCTGCTAATGTTGCTTTTTTGCACTAATATCTTGTATGAGAAATGGAAGTTAAATTTTTTTTATTACGTTAAAAAGGGTAAACACCATCTGAACTATCTGAATATTCCTCCTAATTTGAGATAATGTGGACAGTACAAAATGTTTACAGTTTAGACTGAAAGAAAATTTAATCAATTTCTAAAATGCCAATTTGTTGCGAATTTCAGTGACGATAGAAAGGATCCTTGCCTTATTCAAACCAAAAGTTCTTAAGCATTTCTCAATTCAGCTCTTTGAGTTACAATTTACGAATCCTGAGAACTAGAATGTAATTCACCCGCTGAACAAACATTACCTGTAAAACTCTCTCGACTTTTATCATACTCCCTCTCAACTTTAACACATACTCCCTCTCAAACTCTCAACCATTTCTTCGTCATCGTGAAAATTTTGAAGAGCTCCTTCAATCAGACAAAACATCAGTTACGCAATCTACATAATAATGCGTCGCTTACGAAATCCTGTCTGTCGCCCATTTCACATACGTCTGGTGAAACTCTGAATACGATTAAAAATGCATCACAGTTTTGTGCCGGTAGAAGGAAGTAGATTTCAACGGAGGAAGGGAATTTTAAAGGCAAGACTTTTTTTCATTTACTCTTTTTTTTATCGAGAAGGAATTCTCGAAGCCTCCTCTAATTGTATGATATGCCGGGATCACAGCGGGAACTTAAGTCGTCTGGGAGACTCACTTCAGTCATGAAACCTTTTTTTATACAAGAAAACTTTGATTAATCTCAAATTAACCACAGATTTAAATAATTTTCTGAAGATGAAAACCCCTTGAATCCTTCTCAGTCTTTCTCGTATAAATTACCGATATTAGTCGACTCTGTAAATGCGCTTCAATGTGCATGTCGGGGTTTTAAATTTCAATAAAGTGCTAATAAGGATTTTTCCTGAAGTGATCCTTGGATCATTTATAAGTGTCAGGAGAGAAATTTATCCTGGTCATGCTATAAGTCAAATGTCATTCAGTATTATGAGGCAAGACAGGGTGGTATGGGATGTCCATTTTTACTGACATGTCATAAGCCTTTGATCTCGGGTATGGCTAATATTGGGAATTCCCTCGATAATGGATGTAGCCTCCTATTGTTACACCGTGAATAATGTCATTATATTCATTCTAGTTTATGTCCATTCATTCTTTTTGTCCTTGGCTTTCTTCTTTTATGTCTCCTCTTGATTCATTAGGTGTTTCCTTAAAGGATTAAAGAAAGGAAGGATGTGTGATTAAGTAACTGAATGACGGATTTGACAATGGACATCGAACATAATCTTTGATAAAAAATATCCTGAATTTGTCGATGTTCTTTTGTACCATTTTAAAAGTCTATTTCGATGTATATATTGACATACTCATACATCTTGACATACCCAATATCACATCCTGGGTATGTAACCCACTATATTAGGTATGTATATTTTTTTCAAACCTTTGCCGTTGGCAATGTTCTGAATGTTTGTTTTTCAATGTTTTTCTTTCTCTTATATTGTGGGTCTAAAAAAATCATAGGGACAGATCTTGAAAGGTAAAAAAATATTCATTTTTTCATCCCCAAAGAAAACATTAATATTCCGTTTTAATTATCATAATTTAGTAACAATTTCTTTGGCTAATTACAAACATAGGACTGAGCATACCTTTTCTTCTGCGTTTGGAAAGCAAAGACCTTTTGTTCTTTTCTTGTCCTGACAGTATTGCCTCACCCTGGGACCATTTTTTATTATTTTTTTTATTTCTTTTAAATATTTTTGTTTTCTATCCTAATGGTTTTTCTTCTTGATGAGAAAAAAACAAAAACAAGCAGGAACAAATCCTCACACCCTGAGGTAATGGAAAAACAGGAAGAGATGAAAAAACGAAACAATTGAACAAAGAACAATTCGAACAGGAACAATAATTTTATTCCCATACGATATGAAAAGTGTCGCTTGGAAATGTCGGTCTGACGCCCAGGAAATGGGGTTAGGACTTTTTTTTCAATACTATTACAGATTTAAAAAAAAAAAAAATGATTGGAATATTGCTTGTTGTTACCTAAAGAATACGTTTTACCCATTTACCAAATTGGACAAAGTTCAATGAAAGTTATGTACTATGCACTTAGAACCTGGGAAAAAAGCTCTAAAGCTGTTCTGAAGACTTTCTTCTTTTTACTTCCGATGAATTTTTATATATTAGAAATAGGAATATTTTTTTGTTCCAAACTCCCTTCCTTATCTCTTTGAGATTGGCATTTGTTTCTTTGGTTATGGCGAACTGTAAATGAAGAACTGTTTGTATATTTAAGGCTTTCTGTTGCTGACTCAGACTCTCTTCTGATATCACAGTATGAAAGTGAAGTGCTTTTGATTTGCTGTGCCATGTAGACTTGGATGTTTCAGGCAATTATATATTCAATTAACATTTTGATTCTTGAAATCATACCCTTATTTTGTAATATTGAACACAATAGATTGAAATTCAAACCACATTGAAATCTGTTGAGAACCAAAACAAGTTACCTACAATTTGAAAATCTCTCACAAATCTATCTAAATTTAAAAAATAAATGAATATTTAATATAATAATAATTAAATACAGTATTATGATAAGGAAATAACGGTTTTCCCAAAGCCTTTGACTCATCCTGAAAGGTTTTTTGTTTTTTTTTTCTTTGCCGTTTAGAAGAAAAAAAAAAAAAAAATCAAACCATCTCTTGGCAGGTACGAAATTTTTTCATTTCCCGCGATGTTCTGTCATTTGACGTAGGTCTAGACGTTAGGAGGTTGTGGGGGGTTAAAATAAATCCCTTAGGCAAACGAAACAAGTTCCGACTTAGGAGAATTAATTTTCATATATCTTCTGTGAACTATATTAAATGTCTTTTTCTTTCCTGCATGAGTAATCTTGGTTGCATCCGCGGCGTCTTGGCGGCTTTCGGGAGATTTCGGGATTTCTCGAACCCATAGATGAAATAAGGAATTTAATAATAATATTCCGTGTCCGTGAGATAGGTATTGATACCTAAATCATGGTGGTCAGAGGATTATATGGACACCCAGATCAATTTCTAGGCTCCCTTTCATGTCCATATATTCTATTTGGTTTTAACGTTCTGACTTGAGGTAGACAGTAAGACATAGTACTGTCATGTATGAAGTTATAAGGATAACTATGAATTCATCCAGTGGGTCTTCCAAATCTTTTTTTAGTCGACTTTCATATTAAATTAATATATTTTTTTTTTGTGTTTAACGTTGCTTTCAACTAGATAGTCATATCACATTTATTTTTTTTTATAATTTCATTGTATCTTTACTTTATATAATTTACTTTGTCTTACCTAATAAAATAATAATAATAAGGGCCATAAAACCACCCAACTTCAACCAATGAGGCTTTGAACAACGTCCACCCTGCTATAGGGGATTAGGCACGCTGTAATTAATAAGATAATAAAATAAAATTCCACTCGTTCTGCTCAATTCCAACACACCTCACAGGAGCCGCCCCGCGCCCCTGGTGTAACCCCAAAGTGCACTTCTTCCATAAGCAATAGTTAAAGATCCTCCAGGGACGCGCCCTTGTTCACCTTTGATACGCTTTCCTGCCCTCCCCAATATGTCTAGTCTGTGAAAATTCTCCAGAACAAACAAAATCCGTTTTCTGGACTACCATTTCGAACATTTTTTTCAACACACTTGAATGCGCGAAGTGTATTTTTTCGCCATTGTTGTCGGCGAACCACTTTCTTCAGCTGTCGCGGGTAATGGTTTTTCTTTTGTCCGCCTCTCCTCCTCCGTTGCTTCAATGTTTGAACTGAAATTTTCTCCGGTTTCGACGATGTCATTGTTTACTTGAATCTCTACTTTTGTTCGCCAAGACTTCGTCGAGTTTGCTGCTTTGACAATCCTAATCGCGAGGAAACGGATATCAAGACGTTTTTCGAAAGCGCTCTTCTCTTCCAGTTGAACTGGTTTGCATGGCAGTTTCCCACCGGGTGATACCTTTGTAACCGCTAAAAGATGTTGCTTTCGCTTCATTTAACTTGAAAAGGCTGAGAAACCAACGTTTTCTTCGAAATTCAGAGTCCAGATTGTAATCAAGCGTACGCGTAATCCTTTAAGCTCCATTAATTCGAGAGCTAATCCGGACTTTAGTCTTCTCTCAAACAGATGAGTTTGACCGATTGCATCAAATAATTCACTCGAAACATATCTAGGAATGAATGCACTCCTTGAAGAGATTTCAACAAGATCTACATCTGATCAAACTGACAAAAATTCATAACCATAAATGAACGTCCATTCTCAATTTCTACAACTACATATTTTTAATAGATCCTGAGATCCATCACTTCCGTCAGTATAGTTAAATCTATTCTTCATTTCTTGGATGGAAATGGAGTATAGTTGGGCAGAAGAGATCGCCATAGGCAATAACCCTACCCTTTAGTTAGAACATATGTGTGTATATATTTATCTATTTTTTTTTTTGTTTTCTTTGTTTATTTTTTTTTTTTTTTTTTTTTGTAATCATTATATTCGTACTGTACATATGCCTTTTATTCAATAAAGAATTTAATAATAATTTCTGCAAATAATGGATCCATCATTTCGTCACGAGTGTCACAGCAACTCATAAACTTCTTCAATGCTGCACCAGTCTACTTGTGTTCTTTAGTTATCGAATTTGTTATTTGTTATCTAATTTCACACTAGTTCAAATGTTGTCCAGGTTGTTGTCCTTCTGTATTTGTTATCTAATTTCACACGTAGTCCATGTGTTGTCCTTCTAAACGCGGACAAGATTAAGGAGCTCCAGTAAGAGTCCAGATGCCCCCCTAATGGGTCTCGGATCTTGCAGGCTTCCTTAAAGAGCCTGATGCTCGGTGTAATATCGATTCAATATGCAAATATGTCCCCTAATGGCTCCTGTGACCCAATCGATTGCGCAGCCGGAGAAATATCTCAGGTCCCTCAGTGCCAAAATTGTGTCTCGAGCACCTGCCCAAATACAAACCTTGACTTCTTAATCTAAACTTCTTAATTTAAAAAGTGTGTCTTAAGATTTATCTTAATCGCTTCCTCTCGTGATCTCTAGGATGTCCTAGTCACGCTATAGTCTGTTCTTGAAGAGAGTGAACTTTAGACCGAAAGCGGGAACTCATTTGATGAAATTTACAAACATATTATTAAATTTAGAAAGTTAATCAACGCCCACAAAAGACGGCTTTCGGAAAAATAAGCCGTGCTTAACACATTGCATAACCAAAAAGAAATGAGGTAATCCGATTTCGAAATTGTAAAACGTTATTTTTTTTTCTTCTTCTTTTTGTTTTTAGTACTATTGAAAGTAAACTTAAGGTTCTATTACATCAATTACCTGAAAAGCTACGAGTCGTAACTCTTAACCAAGCATTTTTTTTTTTTTTTTTTATAATAATTAATATAATAATAATAATAATAATAACACTCTTTAGTGGAAGGTAACACCAGACAAGGTGAATGTTTAAAACATTGTCTACCCTCAGAGTCTTATTGTTATGTGGTCTCAAACTCAAATTAATGAGGATAAATTCATCTATTGGGTGGGATTCGAACCAACGGATCCCTACGCTACCTGGATCAGCGGACTAACGTCTTAACCACTTGACAACCAATGCACGCCTAATACTTGACTCATTCTGAAGACGCATTCTCTCGAGAACATTACTATAGCAACCTATACCTGCCCAAACATGTGAGGCTAATTCTATTTGATTAATAGTCCAGTGATAATAATAATAGTCCGGTGATAGACCGGTGACCGGTGCCTTATCATAACACTGTCCACAGGTAGTGCTATCTCTTGTTTTTGACATCTTAATTAGTCCAGTAGCTAATTGTTCAGCTGTCGTTCTACTCTTTGCATAATTCGAAGATTAATTTGCAAAAAAAAAGAAGAAAAAATTGATTAAGTTATCCAACATATTAATAACCTGCATTTTTGCCTAATATTGTATGATATGTTAATCGAATTAGTTCTTGGTAAAAACCTTCCAGTATCTAATAAATTTGGACAAAATTTAGCACATTTTACTTGATCCAGGTGTAGACAGCATTATGTTTTTTTTAATAGGTGTTATTTTTGGCACGGGTGTTTTTTCATAGGTTCAGGTGTTTTTAAAAGAAATATTTTCAAAAATATAATAATAATAATAAATCTTATAAGGACAAAGCTTTATAAGTAAAGCTATTAAGCCCAGAATTATCGCGTGTTTTAAGCGTTTTGAGAGCGTTTAAAGCGCTCTCGAACACTTCAGTAAAAATATTTTCCGTCTCTTTGTGTAAACTTAGGGTTTCCTTAAAACTTTGTTTTCTTTAAATTTGGCTAAAAATTAAATTTCAAGCATATTGAACACAGTAAGATTCATCCTACAAGTCGCTGGTATTGACTACTTGTATTTATGAGAAAAAAAAGTGTTTCACCCTGAATCGAACCCAAGGTCCTTTCGTCCGCTTACTCATGGAGATTTGGGAAAATCCTTCCAAAGGAAATCATATGTCAACATTTCACTTCCTTCAAATTGACATGAACCCACGTTAGTCTTTGAATAAAAAATGTCCTTTGAAAATAAAAGTGAACTCAGAAATTAGCATAATTTCCTACACGCTGAAAGCAATGATTTTGGAAATGCAGACTTTTCTCTGGCTTAAATTTTAAACAATTCTTTTCCTGTGAGCTTCCCTAATTGGAGCTTTTATAACCGATTTTTTAAAGGTTAATCGCTGAAATTAATGTCACCCACATTATTCTTTGAATATAAAAGTGAAAACATAAATTAGCATAATTTCCTACATATTGAAAGCAATGATTTTGGAAATGCAGACTTTTCTCTGGCTTAAATTTTAAACAATATTGTTTTCCTGTGCTGTAATTTTCTTCTTCAATTTTGTGAAAAGAACGTCAAACTATTATTATTTATTGTAATAAATTGATTTTTACGAGAAAGAAGAAGAAGACACGAATCTTAACAAGTTCTTACAGTAGATTTTCGGATATTTAAGTGTCTTCTCAATTATTATTATTATATTTTTTTTTTTTTTTAATAATTCCTCACAGTAAGATATTAAGTTATTGAATGGCTCTCCCCCCGACCAGATGGCAGCTAGCACGCGTCTTCAGTCGGAAGACAGTTGGTTCGATGCATCAATAAGGGAAAGTAAATGCACCTGGTCCTGCTCAACTGCAGTTGGGATGCGTTTTCTTATAAATGCAACACGAGAAATAAGTCCGTGTTGGTAAGACGATTAGTTTTATACCGGGTCAACGATTGTAGGGTTTGGGGGGTTTTTACTGAAATTCGATTTTTTTAACATTTAGTTCGAACTAATTTAAGAAAAACCTTCTAACGACCAATTGTTTCAATAACTTCAAGTAATATTAATAAATTTCAGTGTTTATTTGTATTACGGATGGGTGCTGCACAATTCCGGCCCTACCCAGGCTGCACAGAGTGATTTATTAACAAAAATACAAATTAATGCAACAACAAAAAAAAAAGAGAGAAATCTCACAAGGAAAACAAGAATAATTCAATTTTTGATGGTTGACTCTAATATTTTATTTTCCATTAATACGAAATACGATTACATTAATTTTCAGAGGAGACACTAGTGTACAATTATTGATTGATGGCAGAGATTGCCTCGGACAATAATCGGCCCTTTGTCAATATTATTCTTGCCAACACAGTCATTATTATTGCTGTTATTCTCAATATCGCGCATTTTTACTAGCAAAAAGCAAATCACTACTAGCAAAACTGAAAAAAAAAATCAAATTTTCACACGCCGTACTCAAAAGTCCACCCATCCCTGTGAGATTCTCAACGACCCTGTATTTCGGTTTCTATCCCAAGAAAGGGGGGGTTGATTTTTCTAAAGACATTCAGGGAACAAAGATGTGATGCCCATTTCCTTTTGGCAGCGCAATCCCTAGGTCATAAATTTGGTTCAAGTAAACCTTGTCTAGCCAGCGTCGATGGCATGTTGAATACACCGGTTCCCTTCAGAACACCGAAGTTAAGCGACATCCAGCGAGGTTAAGACTTGGATGGGTGACCATTCAAATTCTAATTCTCGTGACGCTGGCTTTTCCCGGCCCCACTCAGGCTGGGTGAGGTCAATGTGAGTAGCAGGTTTGTGAGTTTCCTGCGAATGGAGGGTAAAACCCCCGTCGTGATATGACCATGGCAGTTGAAAGCGACGTTAAAACCCCAATCAAAAAAAAAAAAAAAAACCTTGTCTGAAAATTGCTTTCTGCATTAGCGCTTTCTTTATTTCAGCTCAATCTTGAGCAGAAGACGCTCGAAGATGGTCTGAAGAAGACATCGTAAAATTGATTCAAACTGACCTTTTCTGAAAATTTCTTTCTTCGTTTCAGTTTCATTTGTTTTTTTGTTTTTTGTTTTTTTTTATATGATCTTCTAAATAAACGTCGTTAATTTGGTTCAAACAGACCGTATTAATTTGTCGAGTGTCAATTCCTTCTTACGCAGAATTCCGTAAAAAACTTCGTCTTGTGAGGGTTCACTCTCAAACTGTACAATTATTTTCCTTCATTCTAGCAGGGTTAGTAAAAAAAAAGGTTAATTACCTCGTAGCAAGTTCAATGTACAAGGTTACGACAGAAGCCAGGGTAGCGACATATGGTCCTGATAATTATGATCCGACAGATAATTCAACATACATAAAATGAAAATTACAATCCTACATACATACTATATACATATATACTTATAAACAATCCGTCTTACATAATACAATACATACATATAAACAATCCGTTTTACATACAATACATACATAGAAACAATCCATCTTATACATACATAAATGAAAAAAAAAGACAAAAGATAGTTCTCCGTCTAATCTATGTAATCTATCTTCGTATCTCTTTGGACTGAGCTATCTTCACGAAGTCTCGGTGCTTCGGCTTCAATAGTTTCCGTTCCAGAAGAAGGGTACTTGTGTATTTGAAGCACTAGTACATAATTATAGCGTCTATTTTATAGGACCACATGACGTTGGTAATGTATTCAACCCAGTGGATCCAGGGGAGGATTTGGGACGGGGACAAGGCTAAAGTCGGCCACATATGCATGACGCACATGCATGGTATACATGCATAAACAGGCGTGCCCATCATACATGATTGAGCGTGTGTAGCCGAAAAAGATCAAGAGCAAAAGCTCATTCATGCTGCCCGTTGCATGTCATGCATGCCTATACGTATGCGGTCTTGTTTTACATGCATTGTTGGTTGAAGGGATCCGCTCGTCAGGTAATCCAGGTAATGTAGACGCTTGTGGTCTGTGTTGTAGCCTGCCCATCCCGTAGTATGCCTCCCCTCTGAAGGGCGAGAAGTGACACAATACTTCCCATTTAGGTGCTGGGTCAACACGAGCGCACCGGATGGTATCCCTTACAAACAATTGTAACCAAATTTAGAATAGAATTTTTTGTCGGCACGGGGATCGAACCCGGGACCTTCCGCATGTCAAGCGAGGTAGCTCTATATGCCGGCACCTGACATCGAACCTGGTGGTGCCGGCACCTGTTCCAACATTTGTCTTTAACATAATTATTGAACTATCCCGGGAGTTCAGCTGAGACTTGCACCAATGTCAATGAACACCTTCCATAGGCCCGGGCATTGCTGTCGCAATCAGCACAACCTAGCAGGAGTAGCTACCTGTTAATATTCTGTTAGCTTGATGTTAGATTTGTAAAAAATAACACAAATATGATGGATAACTTAACTTAAAAACTTATTTACACTTCGAAACAGCGAATTTACCTCTCTTTAGGGAAAATAACCTCTTTCTCTATAACATAATGTTCTATATTTTTTGTATATACTTTTAAGTATTTAAGTAAAAATAAATATATAAGCATAAAAAACAATATGGCCGAGCATGCCAATTTCTGCTAACGAAAGACGAGTTACTATAAACCCTCTAGGAAACCCTCATCAAGATGTCCCTAACTGTTTTAACCAAGATGTTCACCCGAGCAAAACCAAAATTCGTTGAGCGGAATTGTCGGATGGCGCTCTCTTGTCTAAGAACCAAATTCTTAGAAGGGGTTGATTCTTAGGAAACGGTTTTGTGCTTTAGTTCTGGTAATTTTGGTCTGGTTCAGAAGCTTTTAACGGACACAGCGACTGTCATTGAGGATGGTTCGTTACCCTTCGAACTGGAGGTGCTGGTCTGTTTGGAAACGAGAGTCCTCATGGTATTGGTAATAGGGTTTTTTTTACATTTTATTTATTTATTAACAATATTGGATTTTCACAAAGGTTCTTTTCCTAAGCTAATGATAAAAGCTTCTAAGATTGGAGACGTTAGACTCTTTTCAAGGCATAGGAGTTTCAATAAAAGGAATTGGTAGGTGTTTGTAGGTATTCTAGTTTTTGTTGAAGTAATATACAGGGTGGGGCAAAAGTCTGGAAACCCCTGAATAACTTTCGAATGGCATCTTCGGTAAAATTAAAATTTTGTAAGGTAAACCGGGCTAATAAGACCTTCTTTTAGAGTGGGGTCGATTTTTGTTACCGGCCCCCATGTTGGAGCCAGGGGGGCCAACTTCATTTTTTTAAATACGATCCCCCACCTTGCGATACATTTTTAGAAAGGTCTTTAAATAAGAAATACATTGGTGCAAAATTTATTTTTTTAATATTAACTGTTTGCAAATGGCGTCCAACTTTGTGTATGCAGTAAAGTCTGGAAACCCCTGAATATCTTTTGAAAGGACGTTCTCAGTAAATTTAAAATCATGCACGGTAAGTCGGGGTAATTATACCTTTCCAAAAATGTATCGCAAGGTGGCGTTTCGTATTTAAAAAAATGAAGTTGGCCTCCCTGGCCCCGACATGGGGGCCGGTAAAAAAAAAATCGGTCCCATTCTAATATAAGGTCTAATTACCACGGATTACCGTACACAATTTTAAAGTTACTGAGAAAGCTATTTCGAAAGATATTCAGGGGTTTCCAGACTTTACTGCATACACAAAGTTGGACGCCATTTGCAAACAAATAATAGTAAAAAAATAAAATTTGCACCAATGTATTTCTTATTTAAAGACCTTTTCAAAAATGTATCGCAAGGTGGGGGTTCGTATTTAAAAAAATGAAGTTGGCCCCCCTGGCCCCGACATGGGGGCCGGTAACAAAAATCGACCCCACTCTAAAAGAAGGTCTTATTAGCCCGGTTTACCGTACAAAATTTTAATTTTACCGTAGAAGCCATTCGAAAGTTATTCAGGGGTTTCCGGACTTTTGCCCCACCCTGTATAACAGTCCTCTTTCATTATGGCGTTCGACTCTTGGTCACAGTAAAAATAGTGTTTTAGCAAGAACTGACCAACTGACCATGCTGAGCAAGTAAACAATGAGACAAACTCTCATGTTCAACCAATGTAAATTCTTTTGACTCTCACGGGAATTGATTGCAAAATTTTCCACGTAGAAAAACCCATATCGGTTTTTGTCAGAAAAATACATTTTATATTTTTCGAACTTGTGCCTCATTTGTAGATGCTCTGCTTGAAAAACATATCCTTCTACTTGTGCCTCATTTGTAGATGCTGTGCTTGAAAACATATCCTTCCACTTCTAGCTAGGAGACATTGGTGTTTGCGAGACACGACACGAGTGTCCTCGGTTATTGAGATGTAGAATCTCGCCAATAGGAAGTCAGCTTCATTGACAAAAAATTAACACATTAAACTTTTCGAGTGTAAGTAAGTTCATCGGCGAAGAAAATAAATTACAAGTTCTTCGCAGACAAATTTTCGGCGAAATATGTTTGAACACTCAGATAGTTGAGATACCACGGGGAGACCACCTGATGCGCCAATAACCTGGTGAGAATGAATCAGAAACATGCCAGACTAGTTAGCCAACATGTGGCGGAGTTGTGCGAGGTGACCCGGGGTTCATGGTTCGACTACCGCGAGAAGAGATCTATTTGCTTTTTTCCATTTGATATTTGTTTGAGAATTTGCTTCGAATATTTGTTTCAAAAAAATATTTGTTAAAAGAATTCGTATAAAGGTAGACTGAAGATTTGCTATAAGAAAGTCTGCAATATGTACAAGAAACATTGAAACATCAATAAATTATTTTTGGGAAACCCACCTCAGTAGCTTGATCGATGAGGCGGCGGACTTGTAACCTGGAGGTCGGTGGTTCAAGTAAGTGAGTTTGTGTAATTGTGACATCACGAAAGGGATTAACATAAATACGATAACTTCTAGATTATCTTTAGGAACATTAAATATGTAATGATGAAAACTCTTTCAGTATAATAATTGTAATACTCTCGGATCTTCAGCAACTGACTCACGAAAAATTTCACACTGAATTACTCATTCGCAGCAACCAAAAAGAAAAAAAACTTCACAAAATTAACAATTTACCAAGACGAAAGAGCTGAAAAAGCCCGCATCATACGTCTGACTTATGTTCTAAATTTGAAAGTTTACACCCTGACCAGAGCATGTCTTACCTCAGCATCATATTACCCATCCTTCATACATGTTCCAGCAGAGCTGTAAGTCTTCCACCTATTTATTAGCGAATTACATCTCTTCCAGTGCAAAATGAGAAGAAAAAGAATCAGTTTTATGTGCTTGTGGCGCATCAGGCACTTGATCCCAGCGCCGTGAGTGAATAATGAGAGCATCAACTAATCTAACTATTATACTTATAATGAATGAACTACACACAACAAGTTTCAGCGCAGTATATTTAGCAATAAGCATAACATACAGCCAAGTAAATACATAAGTATATAGTGTTTATGTAGTTAGTTAATAATAAACAGACTTCTCCTATAGATGAAGCCGACAAATCACGTTTGGTTCATTGTGTTATGTATCCCAAGTCTTTATATAGTTTTTTTTTTTTAAGCAATGCCATCCATTTTAACACCGAGGTTGTCTACCCAGCAATTGAAGGTTATCAATATGTACTTTGTATATAATGCCATGTACTTATTTATACGAGGTATATAAGGATTCTGTGGCGATTACTGGGTTTTGCTAAAAGTTTGTCGAGATGTTGGCTGGATCTGAGAACATCTGGTCTTGCTTCAAGCGTGTGAGTCTTGAATGTAGTTTGAATTAATTTACTTATTTTGTGTGTCATTGTTCGTATTTTCTAAGAAATTATTAAGTTTCCTTCAACTTTAGTATTTAGTAGTGAATATTCTAAATACAGAAACTTCTTTCATTTAGTTGACTATCTTCACCCTTCTCATTTTCCTTTAACTATGCCTCTAATTTATTCTTCGATTTTTATTTCAACTTTTCCATTAGCTATGCCTTCAACTTTTCCTTCAACAATTCTTTGAACTTTTCCATGTATGCCTTCAACTATTCTTTCAACTTTTTTGTCTCAGTTGAATACAATCTCTTTATAAAATGTTTCACATTCAGCTATTCTTTTTCTTCTGTGATACCTTTGTTACATACGAGCTTGTGTGCTAGTTATCAGCTTGTGGCTCCATTTGTCCGCTTAGGGCTAATACCTATCATAAGTATTTCGGTGATAGATAAATTGATTTCTTTTCATCTTCTAGATGTTCACATATTTTCAAACGCTCTTACAATTCTTGTGTGGTTCATTTTCTGCAAATCAGTCGCTTTCAGTACCCTGTATTCTCCATCTGATGGTATCTGGGGGACCTCCAAGACCTACTTGGTTGAGGGTGGCAACTCCTCGCTCTCTCTCTCTCTCTCTCTCTCTCTCTCTCTCTCTCTCTCTCTCTTTCTGAGCCAATCTAGCAACTATCTGGTTATGGTTTATGGTGTAAGGCCAGACTTATAAGGCTCTGGGGGGATGGTCCCCGAGTCTGATTCATTGCGTCTGATCTCTCGGCGAATTCTGCTGCCATCAAGCGAACCATCTTTTGTTCTGGACATAGATTTTATTTTTATTATGAGCACAACCGGTTTATTTTGCGAGGAATTTCATATGGCGAATTACTCAATCATCATAAGCGTCTGGATCGGCTGATCGAGAGTCAAAAGATCAGCTGATCGATTGAAGATTGGAACCTTATTTTCTTTATCTTTTTTTCCAACTATACCTAAAATTTTGCTTAGCAAATAATTACAGTGCTATAGGTACTTTCCATTTTTTTTTTTTTTTTTTTTTAGAGCAAAGAATGTTGATTCTTTCAATATTCTAGTTCTTTCTAAAATGTTCAGAAGATATTTATTTATCTGAAATCTAATTGTTCATCAGAGGTCATTATTTAGTCATAAGTATACTCTCGTCAACTGTCACATCACAAATTAATTCCATACTAAAACACTTCAGTTAAATGTTAATTTTGTTATTCACTTATCATTATTGAGCTATTTTTGTTTAAATTTGGCCATTTGGAAAAGATTTTCAGAAGAAAAAATCTCTTACCAAATTACATATCATTATCTAATTTAGTTACTTTGTATAGATTTAGTATGCTGGATTTTCAAACTTTTTTTTTCTCGAAAAAGTGTCAATGAAAATGGGAGTAACCCATTTTTGAGTGCCAATTTCAAGAGATAAGATTAATAAGACACCATCAGACCAAAATTCTTAAAGGTCAAAATCCCATACGACTAAACCAACTACAATTTTACATTTAATTGCATAACATCCTCTCTCAGCTTGCGTCTTGAATTTTGGCAAAAATAATAAACCATATTTATGATCCTATGAACATTGAACATGAATTTCAGAACATTGCATAATCCTCCATAAATAAAAGAAGTTACTGATTGTTTAGGAATATTAAATATTTGGATAGAAGCATGTTTGAATGACTGAAGAATAATATTAAATAAAAATCAGAAAACGTATCGTTGAAAATTTATCTCCTTACCTTTGAAGAAATATCGTAAAAAATTTGCATAATTAAGTGAGTATTGTGTTGAGCGATTTTTATTGGAAATCACAAATTTTTATTTCCTTTTTTTCTTGAATGATTGTGAAAGGTTATCAACTGTTCTAGAGGGGCAGATGTTTCTACAAGGGCAGTTTGAAGATTTTCTAAAATTCCTGTGATACTCAATAAATTTCCGATACATTTTATTGTAAGAAGCTCTTTGAATATGCGGACTCTTATATCCGTTGACATCTTGGTATTGTATGTCACGGTCCAGAGTAGAAAACTAGAAACTTCGAACCTCTTCGGGTGTTCTGATTTCAATTTAATTAGGTTCACTTTTTTCAGTATTACAATAAAAAATAGTGACAATGGAAGACGTTGAAGTACCGAAAAAATAGGTATAGGTAATGGGCTAAACTAAACCCGCTATAGTAAATCATTTGATACAAATAAAATAGTATAGATTGCTTTTTTACACGTACAAAAATATATAAAAAAATTGCAATCGGAGCAAAGAAATATTTTTTTTTTTTTTTTTTTTACAAAAACGAACACAATACTTCCGATTTCTAATAATAATAGCAATAATAAATCATTTGTTTTATTTTTCATATTTTTTTTTGTATACAGAGAACCCATCCTAAGCCACTAGAAATTTATCTTAAGTAACAATAAAAAAATGTACTTCTCAATCTTCTCATCCGATTTTCGGAGTTTTTTTTTTTTTTCGTATTTCGTCCGCGCCATACACAAGGAACCCGAGGAAGTAAGAATTAGAAGACACGGCATGGGAGTGTCCGAGACGAATGACCCGGGTTCATAGCCCGGTATCGCACCTTTTCTATTAGGCTGGACATTACGGAGGGGAGGGGAGGGGGGGGGGGGTGACAGGAAGCGTCCAGCGGACGGCGCTTGTAAGCTGACAATCTTTGTTTTGTTTTCTTCTTCTTTCTTTCTTTCTTTTTCTTAACGTCACTTTATACATTATTTTTGAACTTTGCTTTGTAACGACTTTTACCGACTTTCAATGGTAATATATTGTTTGCTCAGAATTAGGTCATGAGTCTTTAAAAAGAGTGTATTTTGTATTTAAAAAAGTTTTAGACAATTAGGAGTCTTGTTGAAACTACTAATGTTGAAATATAACTGTTCTAATCCGGCATTGGGTGGGATTTGAATCAACGGATTTGAAATAAGGTTGGGTGGAAGAGATTGCCATAGGCAATAACCCCGCCCTTTAGTTAGGACTTATGTTTTTTATATTTTCTATTCTTTTTCATTTTCATTGTATATATTGTTTCCATTTTTTTCATTGTTAAATTAATTATTTCTATGTACATAATGTCCATTTATACCTAATAAAGCATTGTATAATAATAATAATAACGGACCTCCACGTTACCTGGATCACCAAACTAGCGCCTTGACCACTCTACCACCAGTGCATGTTGATATATGTGCAATATGTAATAATATCCGGCCTTAAGGACCAAAGTTATAATGTAAGCACAGTTAGAATATCCGGCTCGAAGGACCAAAAAACTAAGAATCATATTATTTTACAATATTGAGGTAGCCAAATTCAGAGAAAAAATAACCTGACTACTTATGCTTATATTTTTCGTAAAACACATGTATATTTGTATATACTTGCAGTTTATATACTAAAGAGTATCTATAGTACATAAAAAAATGTGGGTAAAGAAGAAGAAGAAGAGGAGAAAGACAAAGAAGGAAGGATGGGCAGGGTATGGCCAGACAGAGTGTTGCAATGCCTCGCGCTGTGACGTAATCAATGTTGGTTTTCTGAGACGTCGTCACCCTCTCATGAGTAGGTGAAATGATATACAGTGTGACCAAGTGACAAGATTCATTACTTCAGTAGGTGAAATGATGTAGGCGAAGTCTCTCGTGTGTGCTCAGTTTGTGATGAACATTGAGGTACTCTTCTTCTTTTACTTTCCTTTTTTCCAAACCTACTTGGGGTCGGCATTTAGTTCCTAGATTTTGTAATCTAGGAATTAAATTACCTAGATTTTATAAAATTAGCTTTTCCTTAATCAATCCAGGCTGGGGTGAGGTTAATAAGACGTGCCTCGTTTGTACCCCAGCGAGAATTCCTCTAACTTTTAAAGTTTTGTAATCAACTAATCATATTACGGGTCTATTATTTCCTCAGCTGTTCTTACTCTATCCTGACAAATTCTGCCTGCATTTCCTCCCAGACCCTGTATCTATTGCCTCATCCCAGCCCAGTCGACCCCACCCCGACCCTACCCTAGCATAACAGGCTCTGGGTTAAGGACCCTTCTTATCACTCCGACTTGACTAACAAGAAATATATATTGAAGAGGGGGTCTCCTTTATATCTCGGATGTAAATGAGAAAAAGTTTTTTGCAAACCCATTCTTCTTGGTTCTCCGTCAAAACAACCCCTTGAACGATTGGGGAGTCTGGGGTCTGGAACTATTTCATCATGGCTATTATTTATGATTTTTAATTTCAAATGTTTTCGATTCAATACTGGATGGTGTGTATTTGATATTTCTTTGCTTGTTCTTGACATCTGGTTCTCGTTCCAAAAAGCACTCTCACTCTCAAAATCCCCAAATCTACCTTTCAACCGTCAAATTTCGTTCAAATAACCCAATCAGAACTGTTGTTTACCTAAATAACCCAATCAGAGTGCAGTTAAAAAGGAGATTTGGGAATTATGAGAGTGAGAAAGCTTTCTGTAACGAGGACCTGGTCCGTCAATCTACCGCCTGCTGACAAAAGCCAAATATTGTGTCTGGGAAAAATTTCAATGCTCAAACTGGTCCAGATATTTTCTTATATTGATCGAGAGTATTTTTCAAAAAAAAAAAAAAAAAAAAAAAAATACATAAATAAGTAGGATTATTTCAATTAATTTTATTGAAGACCTTCTTCCATTTCAATCCATTGTAACATAACTAACTTAAAATTAATCAATAATTATTCAAACAAAACTAAAGATCTGTCTCTAGTAGGGCGGCTATTTAGCTTTTTGAACATCATTCATCAACCAAGATCTGGTTAACAACTCTTACAATTCAATAATGACTCCACATTTTCTTGTAAAAATCATTGGAGAAGCTACTTGTATGTCACACATGTTGAAATTTGTTTACAAATCAGTGACAAAACCCACATGAGACTGGGTGACCCTGTAATAAAAGACCATTTCAAAGGCCAAAAATTCTTACACAATAATCATTATAAACTATTTATGGGAAAATTTATCGCTCCGTGAGAACCTTTTCTAAATTTCTAAAGGAGAAATCTCGACTTTCATCTGAAAGGATTTTTATGGTGGACAAGATTTCATTTGCATTTAAGGTATTTTCATGGGACAGATTGTTTAGAATGGGACAGTTGTTTCGGCTTTCATGTGTTTAAGGTCAAGTTTAAAGACGAGAAATTGAAACATTAAACCTTGGAATAAAAGTCGACTCATTGTGGGACAGATAAAGTAAAAGATAAAGTAATAGACATTCAAAAATACAAAAATAAAATTGATGAACAGCAAAATAACAACCATGTAAATGTACTAAAGACTATATTCATAATGTTACTAAAAACTAATCGTAAAAAGTTTGTGCTAAAATCAATCATGAAACTAGGTAACAAAACATTTACCTGAACGAAAAAAAGCCTTCACAATTCCAATCTTAACTGACGCTGTATAAATGAAATAAGAAAAAAATGTTCACAATCTTTCGAAAACGGTTTCATCAATACCCAAAGCGCTTTCCATCATCAAAGCACTTCATCATCATCGTAAGATCCTCTCGCATTTCATTTGTTTTCTTGCATCATTAGGCATCAAGTGAACTTCTATTTATATATTCGCAAAGGTGCAATCCTATTTCATGCCAATTTTCTTCGCAAAGGGGTTGCTAGTGTCTCGCGAATATACTTAATGTAATTTATATACTTGCCCTTAGCCA
This sequence comes from Bactericera cockerelli, assembly GCA_024516035.1. NCBI lineage: Eukaryota > Metazoa > Arthropoda > Insecta > Hemiptera > Triozidae > Bactericera > Bactericera cockerelli. The sequence goes on from CM044960.1 coordinate 1,127,725, forward strand.
TATTGCAATTCCAGTTGCACATTAATTTATAACGGATAGAAGAAAAGGGTTTCTAGAGTTCCTTTCGTCGATTGTAAATAATGTTAAATAGGATTTCTGCAAATACTGCTTACAATTACATTTGTATTTATTTAATCTTTAACATTTTGCGCGCACAAGAAAAGCGACTTCTTCAACGGTTTTTAAGTTGCATTGATTGGGTTTGACAATGAGCTTTGCTATATGGGGTTCCATAGTTTCGAATGCACCCTCAACATATTCTTTGAAAGAACAACTGTCATGAATTGTTGCAGTTTCTTTGACACACCCTTCAAAAATTTTACGACACATAAGGAAATCTTATGAAATGATATCAAAAACGCAATTAGTTCGAGGTTTCAATTTCTGGTATTGAATATCGGATGTTCTCGATAATGCTTTGAACAAATAGGTGTAGATTGGGTCGTAAAATCTATCCCTACATCCGAGGGGGAAACAATTAATATATTATTAATGTACTGCTCACTATGTGAGTTGCCAAAAGAACACAGTATACAAATCAAACTAGTTAGTTATTCCATTTTTCTTTGTTGTTATTATTTTTTTCTTCTATTTTTCATTTCTTCTTTTTTTTTTTTTTTTTTCTTCATTATTCAATATTAGGTGTATAGATGTTTGTTTATAATATGAAGAGTGTCTTTCAATACGGTCCGGCACATATCTTTCAGCGTCTTTTTCTTGATGTTGTGTGTTTTGAAAACGATGTTACTCAGTTGAAAGATATGGCTAGAGTATAGAAAAACTCAGTTACTCAGTTGAAAGATATGGCTGTATAGAAACCTACCTAGGATGTGAAAGAAATCCATAAAATCCTCCATCTTTAGTAATATCCTAGTAATAACCGAACTTGTTAGCTCGATCCATAAAGCGGCGGACTTGTAACTTGGAGGTTGGTCGTTCGAGTCTCAATCATCAGGAATATTAATAAGTTCAAGGTTCGGAAAATAGTAATATCATTCTTGTGATAAAGAAATATGAAAACCTAGAGCAATACCGATATGATTCTATTGAGATAAAAAAAAATCTATCACTCTGAAGCTATTGACACAAAAAGAACAATTACTGTTCAGTTATTGAAACCAAAAAAATAGCTATTGAGATCAGGATATCATAGTGAGAGTTAAGGATGTTTAACACCTGCCTGTTTGTGTCTACGTCTTCCGGCCACGTGTTTCATCTATTTACGCAGTCATAGCTATCGGTTCCAATATATATTATGCAGCAATAGGTTCTATGCACTTCTGCAGGTACTGTTGACATGCCTGCATTAGTGAGTAATGTATTCACCCGGAGTATTGCCTCACATATACAGCCAGGCTTGAAACCTTGCGACGCAGGCGCGCATGCCTGATAGGATCCACGTCATGTAGGATTTAAATCCAGATAATTCGAGTCCTGGTAGCTGTTACATAGCATATTATAAGCTAGCAAAACCTGGTACAGTCTAACCTGGATATAAGAGAACTAGATAGAAATCTCGATATAAGAGAACAATTTTCAGGTCCAATTTACCTCTCTCTAAGGAAAAATAACTTCTTTATGAGAGAAACTCTTATTTCTAGGATTGACTGTATTTAGTTTGGACACTTTTATATCATATTCACTTATTCTTTCACTTTTATATCATATTCACTTAGTCTTTCAATACATTCTAGTTGTGTTCCATTGTTTTTATATTTATTTTCATTGCAAGTTCAACTGAGTCTAATGTTTCCTCTTTCGCTGTTTCAGAATACGAGTTCATGATGTTGAAACCATCCCTGATAGCGTCCGGCTGTATCCTCGCCGCTTACAATGGACTCTTGAGCGCCACCAACACAAAATGCAGTAGCAACCAATTGCAAGAACTGCAAACCCTGTCCAAACACGCCATGAGCGAAGTCACCAACGTGAGCCTGCTTGTGGAGAAGATCATCCAACAGGAGACGAACACCACCAGCAACCAGTCAACCTCTAGCAATAGCAACAAGTCCGTGCAGCATGCGACCAGCAACAAGCTCGCGAGCAACAACAACAACACCACGAGCAGCCATACCAAAGAGAAGCCCGACACCCCTATAGATGTGCAGGATGTGAGGTTCTGACAAGATCGTCATTTGAGAAAATCTGTTTAGTATTTTTAAATTTTGTCTGTGTTTTTTTACTATTGAATGTATTTTGTGTTTTTTGTTATTTTACAAAATCGATATTTTATGATGTTCAAGATTCATGTTTGAATTACTTTTTTTTTTAATTTGAAGACCGTATTTGGACATGTTCTCCATGGAATGATTGATCGAACAATTTGCAAAATGATTTCCTTTTATTGTCATAAGGTTGACATTTTCTCTTTTTAAATCATAACATTCAATCATTTCCTTTCATGAAGAGCCATTGCTTCGGTCCGGTCTTCCAACTTACAATGCATTTTCTGTTATAGCCTAATTCTTCTTCTTTAATCTTTTCCTCCTGTATACATACTTCAAATTGTTCTGACCAGAACCATATTTTGTAAAATGTTTTTTTCATAGTTGTCATATACCAATAGCTCCCATATTTTCCAGAAATTGTTTCTTTATAAACCATGTAGGACCTTTAAAACAACTTGAAAATTGCGAAATGAAATTTAAATTCAGCAAAATGTTTGTGAAAATAATGAAAATATATACCAAAGCTCATATCTTTGTCTTCTCCTTTTCCAATTCTTTGTACTTTTATTCCTACTCCCCAAGTCAAATTGTGTATTGTCTGGTCCAATAATAAATGAAAGCTCACGGCCATAGTTGAGAATTTGTATTAAAAAAATCCTTTCACTAAAAATCCATTCTTTTTTAGTTCAGATCATGCAATTTAGCGCCTCGTTTGAGCCAAATCCTTCCTCTAATAAGAGATGAATTAATAAACAATGTATGTAAATGAATTACTTGTATTTCATACAATTAAAGATTTTCCAAGTCTATAAAAAGGAAAGCTTTTTCAATTGAATTTTTAACAATCGAGAAATCAAGTCAACAAAAAACAATTTCTCATATAAAAGCGGTGATATTGCATTGAGAGATGAAATGTATATAGCAGATATATCTATTGAAATAATATATGTATTGAGATATACCTGCAATAAGGGTAATTTTGAATCTCTACAACCAATTCACAGTAACAGCATTGGCAGTCGAGTGGTCCAAATAGTTTCCTGGTGATTCGGTAGTTCGTTTAATGGGGAGATTACTAATCTCAGATCCCAATTCATGGACTTTATACGTCCTAATCGATTTTGGTGGCCAAATGCAAATTTTGAAACAAAACAAGTAAACGAACACAATACTTCCGATTTCTAATATTAGAAATTTAGCGGAAGTAAAATACAGAAATATGTACATATAGTAATTACGAAAATATTGGTCACTTCTATCTCATCTCTTGAATAATATCTATATTTTTTGTGAATTTTACTATTTTGACCTATTGATTTCTCGTGAATTTGTAAAATCACCTTTTTAAATTCCACTTTCTAATAATTACCTAACTTTTTATTGGATTTTCATTTTTTACAAACTAAACATTTTCTTACATTGCCACAAGCAGCTGGTTAAGGTCCCCATCACATAAAACTGTGTTAACTTTCCGCATATCAATGAATATTCTTTACTCCAGAAAATTCCGACTTTCTATTGTAAAAATAAAATCCTTACTAGGTCCCCTCATATAGTTTTTTTTTTTTTTTTTTTTTTTTAAGTGGGGTTTAACGTCGCTTTCAACTGCCATGGTCATATCACGACGGGGGTTTTACCCTCCATTCGCAGGAAACTCAGAAACCTGCTACTCACATTGACCTCACCCAGCCTGAGTGGGGCCGGGAAAAGCCAGCGTCACGAGAATTAGAATTTGAATGGTCACCCATCCAAGTCTTAACCTCGCTGGATGTCGCTTAACTTCGGTGTTCTGAAGGGAACCGGTGTATTCAACATGCCATCGACGCTGGCTTCATATAGTTTTTTTACGTCACAATTGCCAAACAAGCATATATCTTGTGGGTATGTACTCTTTCAAACAACCAGTTGTCGTTTGTTTTTAATTCCCAAGCTCTGAAAGTTAACAAAATCTGACCTTGGAAGCAAATAGTCGCTAATTCTGACATTATCACAACATGGGACCCTGCGCTCGCCAGTGTAGGCAACTTCATTGTGAGTTCTGGGTTTCACCAGTGGCGGATTTGTGTTGAGAAAGAAAACAATTCAACCTCGCACTGAGCGTGAGGCAATGGGCCGTATTCAGAAAAAGAAGCTAATGACCAGTTCTACGGATCTTGAAAAACACCTAAGAAACACGAAACCGGGAATTGGGAACGTTAGTTCCAAAAGGATTCGTCAAATTAGCGCTCGTGCAGTAAATCGAGGGTTTTGCCACCTCGGTTTGGCGAGCAAAACCCTCGATTTACTGCACTAGCGCTAATTTGACGAACCTTTTTGGATAGTTAACGTTCCCAATACCCGGTTTCGTGTTTTTTAGGTGTTTTTCAAGATCCGTAGAACCGGTTTTTAATTTCAAAATTTGAAGTAATTGCTTCAGTCGGTTTTCATAAAGTTTTGAGAGCAAAATCTTTTACTTCAAAGCAAAAGCTTTTCCTTCTTTGGAAGTAAATGGTACTTGGATATTCATAAAGCTGACCATTTCTTTTCATTAATAGCCCCTCCAACATGGAGCAATTGCTCGTGAGAAAAAACCAAATGGTTAAGAATACAAAAATGAGCAAATGCTTTTACTTTTAGTTTTTTCTCTAGACCTTTTACTTTAACAGAAATAAAAATGTTGACAGATAAAACTCGAGCCAAATTTCCAACGTTGCCACTGGTTGTGAGGTGAATAATATCTCCAGTCTTGTCTCCACCCGTCATTAAGATCTGTGTCAGATATCAAATTTGCATTTTGTTAAAAAATTTACTCAAAATGTGCTTGTTTATTTTCGGGGTCTCTCTTGAAGATTTGGAGATGAACTTTTGTGATTTTTAAATTCATTTATTCAAGTGCTGTTACATTGGGAATTATCAGAACTAAGAGACAGGAGCAGTTTTATCTACCTCGTCCAATTTGGTAGACAGTAAATTTGCTTTGTTGAACTGTTGGTTTGCTATTGATTTTTTTTGGGGACAGTTTTTAAATATATTAATTATTATACATCTATTCAATGAGTGCCTTTTTACTTTCTATTACCTGAAATGTAAGGAATAGAAAGTATTGTTTTCGGTCCTTTATTTTTTTGTTGTTCCTTTTTGAGATAAATAATTTTGGATATTTTTTTTCAAGCACTTCAGATATAAGCAAGTTAAGATTTAATTAATTTAATTAATATTTAAACTTGAAAACATGTGCCTTTTTTTTGTTATGAACGTTTGATTTACAAGTTTTGTTTTTGAGGTACAGAATATGGATTTGGTAGAGATTGCCTCAGGCAATAATCACGTCCTTTTTCAATAATGGGTTTGTTATTATAATCCTTGTTTAGATTCTTCCTTTCGAAAAAATCCTTTTTTTACTTAGTCTATATTTATGGTCAACATATTCGCGACTCAAGTCAGACTTGAGCATCAGTTCAGATGATTTCATTGACCGAGATGGTACTGAAGAATGGCTTGTCGTGTTTTGTTCATAAAAATTAATATTTTCCTTAATATTATTCACATTTTCTAAAATGTTTTGGTGTTGATGTAAAAAACATGCAACTACTATTAAGTTTACTTTTTTTCCATTTATTATCGACCCCGCCCCCTCTGTTTTACGTCCTTTTTCGGTTTTTAACAACCAGATTTCGCTACTCTCCCACACATCCCTGCACTACGTCATAGTTACCAAACTAATTGCCCTCAAAACCGAAAACTCCAACTTGGAAGTCAAATTTTTGGAATTTTTTTTTTTAGAAATCCTTTCAGAAACCTGTTTTCCTCATGAGAATCCCTAACAGAACTTTCCGTTACCTAATTATTTTTGAACGTGAATAATTTTTATTGTATTCGTAAGATTCGTACCATATTATTTTGTAGGTAATTTCCAAGATTTTCTCAAATGATGGTTTCAAATTTCAAAATTGTTTTAATTTATTTCGTCTAGTTACACTTTGTTAGGATTTAGGAATCTAATGTTATGCTTGGATTGAATTACTGGTAATTATTCTGTAAGTTGACTTTATTTCAGTTAGACCTGTATTACTATTTCGTTATAATTATATCTAACAACCGACCTCAGTGGCTTGATCGATAAGGTGGCGGACTTCCTAGCGCAAATATAGTAAAGCCACTTTGAGTAGTTGTGATAGCAAGGAAGTGATAACACAAATATGATAACTTTAACTTTATAATTAGATCTTAACAGCGTTGTTATCTATCGTTGATTATTTCGTTAACGGTAAATAATATCAAAACAATTGCCAACGTTGGTCCTTCTAAAAAAAACTTTAGAAAATAGAAAAAGAAATACTTTCTCTTTAAGATTTCCACAATAATCAGATGAGTGGTAGTTGTAATTTCTGTAAAAAATGTTTTTAGGTCTACCTATTTTTTTTTTTTAATTTGCCAAGTCAACTTATCGAATAACTACCGACTTTGTATCAAAGATGTAAAACACTGTTGATTTTTTTCAACCAGTTGAATACCCCTGTCACTCGTAAAGACACTCAGTGGAACAAGAATTTTGTTTCATAATATATCAGTGTCGAGTGTGTTGAATTGGTGGTTTTCTTTTTTCTAATGTAAATGATTTCAAAAAATAATTGAAATAATCTATCTATCTACCTTTTATTAGATTATAGTGGTGCATGTCAACATCTATGGTCAATTGGTCATACACACCACAGTTAAAATAATAATACTGAAGATTGTTTTTTAGGGGGGGGGGGTTACTTCGCTTCCGAACTACATGGTCATTTCTTCATGGGTTTTTCACCCGCCATTTACTGGGCAAACAACCCAGCTACTCAAATTAACCTCACCCAGCCTGAGTAGGGCTCGGAATACTGAAGTTTCATCTGAATTCAGAGCTATCTGCAAACAAAAAATTTCGCTTTGATTTTTTAAAGGCAAAACATCTAATATGACATGTGAGTTTCATAAGCGTTTGTTTCAATGGTTTTATTGCAAAAGATTATTTTTTAATATTACGAGCTGATATTTTGTCTTAAATATTCCTGTGTAAGCAAAACTAGTAGTTCAGCCTTTTGAAATACTTATGAAAAATTTACAGCGTGGCTAAGGGCCGAATTATGAAACAGGATTAGATAATCTTAGTGGACACTATCCCTTAACTTTCACCTTGACAACAACTGTAGAGGTCATATCTAAGCCAGGGTTTGGAGCTGTATATTACCACTGTGGCGTAACGGAGCTGTAGCCAGCCTTCGTGACGGAAAATCTTCTTTTAAAATACCTATCGAACATCTGATAAAATCTAAGGGTTGGCTTAGATTTACTAATACTGTTTCATAATACGGCCCCAGTCCGAATTATAATACAGGATTAGAATAAACTTGGGGTAAAGTGCTCTATGATTGCTTGAAACTCCGACCTCAAGTCGTGTCTGGATTCTCTTAACTTGACTCCTGTATCCCATAATGTGGCCCTAAATCTCTACTCTTCTAATATAATACTGAGATAACTCTTTTTGAAAGGACCAACATTTATTTCATTCAAACACTACTTCTCCGATGAATTTCTAATATTAGAAATCGGAAGTATTTTTTTAATTCAAATTAATTATTTTTTGAACTTCATCATCAGCAGAGAAGAAAATTAAATTATTTAATTTTAAGAAGAAGAAAAAAAATTACGCTTACTTTTTTATATTTATTTTACATTTTTTAAGTTTTCTTATACCTATATATTTGATTTTGTTGTAAAATAATGTTGTGCATAGACCTGAAATGTAAGAGAGATAATATTTTGTACAAAAGAGAGTGCAGTTACTGTAGGTGTCCCATACATTACGACTTATATTATTTTCTTGTAAGAGAGCCTTGGATAATTTTCTAGTTTCTTGTGTCTTCAAGTTCGTTTTTTTGTTCCAGTTTGAGATTTTTTAAAAATAAAGTAATTGGCCGGTGTTATCATTTTAATACTAATGAAAATTAGAAAGTAAAAAAAAAAAAAAAAAATGACTTGGTCCGTTGACAAAATTAATTAGCCAAGCACTTGTAAAATACTTTCTTTTAATATTAATTAAAATAAGAAAGTAAAAAAAACTGACTTAATATTCCATTGACAAAATGAATTGGTCAAAGCACTTGCAAAAATACTGTCTTGAAAGGTCATGTTTAACTACTCGTCTCTGTATAATGAGAACGAAATTTTTGAGTTCATAAAAAAAAAAACAAGTTAATTACTTTTGAATCAATTTCCTTCAATTTTTTAATTTAACAGAAACAGTTAAATGAAAATTTGTAAATTCTACTGATCAAGTGCTTTGCTTATCAAGTGCATGAAAAAAATTCACTTGTTGTTATTTTTCGCTCTAACAAATCAAACCTTACTGCTAGATAAATATAGAAGAAGAAAAAAACACAGAAAAAAAAAAATCATATCATCTCAGATTGGAATAAATGAACGGCCCATGTTTGTAATATATATTTTTTTCCGATACTGAAGAAAACGTACACTGAACGTAACATATTATATTTTATGAATGATGAATAATTTTATTATATTATTTGTATTAAAAAATGAAGAAAAAAAACAATATACCTATTTTTAAATAATGCAAATTTCTATTGTTTTTATTTGCTTAACCTGATTATTGACTTCTTCTACCTTGATTATATTTGATTGCTGTTAAAAAAATTTCTATTTGGCTGAAAATTTTGTTTTGAATATGCCATTTCTTGTAAGATACCTGAAGTGAAGCAACGTCCAGCGACGCGACGCCAGGACTTGGTGGGGGCCTTTTAAATTTGAACCCTCACGTTGCTGGTGGCTATTACCGCCCCAACCAGGGCTGGGTGAGTTTAGGTAATGTGGGTAGCTGGTTTGTGAGTTCCCAGGAAAGGATAAAACCTTTGTCTCGAAGCTCACTCACTTATTTGTCCCATTATTCCTGCAGTAAGCCCAAGACGTCCAGCCTCCGTGGCGTAATGGTTGTGACTACTGCCCGTAGTACACAGTTCCCGAGTTCGACTCCCGGTTGGGGCAGACTTTTCGACGAAAATTCTATTCCATTTAAACAAGCGAGGCTGCCATTTACGGCCCTACCCAGGCTGGTTGAGGTTAATGTGAGTAGCTGGTACGATTCCGAGCGAATGGAGGGTAAAACCCCCGTTTTACCCTCCATTTGCTCCATTCGCAGGGTAAAAACCTGACTATTCCAAATCGGCATGTTAAAACCAAATAGAATCAATGGACATGAATGGAGGGTAAAACCCCCGTTCTGACTACTTCAAATACATCAGAATTAGAATCAACTGGTCACAATAGAACTAAATAGAGGTCGGTGTGATAATTGGTGCTTCTCTTGTGGAACTCCAACCAGTCAATAATAAAAAAAAGCCCAGGACGTATTATTATGAGGTCAAAATCCCAAATGAGCGAATAACATGTCATGTCCACCGGCTGGGTTTCGAACCTGCGATCTCTGGATTACCAGATCGACGCTTTGACTACTGATCTACTGGGACAGAGCTTAGTTCGTATCCCACCCAATGCATGAATCTTCACTAGTTTTTTTTTGTGTATGTGACCACCGGCCTCTCCTGGTCACCAGCGGTGGTTGGGTGGAAGAGCTCCCTTGGGAGAATCCTGCCTCGTTTAACAAAACCATTTTTTTTTTTTTTAAATATCACTCTGGAAATGTTCTGAGGGTGCCTTTATCAATCACATTGGAACTGATGAATTGATCAGTGAAGTTGGTTATCAACGATACAAATAGAACATTCCTCTTCTTGTGGAAAACGTACGATGTATTAACTGTTGTTTTTCGTCTCACTCAATAGAGAGGTCTCCTCGAATTGGAGGTGTTACCCACCATTCGCAGGGAATTCACATAACTGCTACATTCATCCTCACCCAGCCTGGATTGGGCAGGAATGCCAGCATCACGAAGTCTTCACCTCGCTGGACGTTACTCAGTCTCAGTGATCCTACGAGAAACGGTACACTCAAAGCGCCATCGACGCTTGTTTTAAAAGCAGGTAAATTATTATTCACAAGCTGTTTTTGCATGATAAGTGTCTAATGTACGCACAAGTAGCTTGGGAAATATATCATGCCGATTCATGCCGTACACTTGAGAATTTTTCCAACTGTTTCAAAAAAATTCCACCATATGGCAGCACTCAAAAGTTAATTTTATCTGCCACCTCTCTCTGCTCCTACTTTCCTAATACTCCTGTTAAATTACTTCGAATTGAGGGTTTTCTGGAAATGAATTTTCTAATGGGGTGTGTGTGTGTGTGTAAAAGAGGGAGATAATAATAAATATGAAGAAAAACCCTATCGTGTGGGGTATCAAATTAAAGGTCTCGATGATCAAATTTAATGCTGTCAAAATATTTACCAAAATATCCTTTTGGATTTTTCGGTTTCCATAAGGGGATAGAAAAACTTTGAAAATTGCTATTATAATGAATTTAATTCCACCAAAGGGACTAATTATGATTCAATGGTGTTAGAAAATTTATATATATATTATTATTTTTCCGGTTTAACGGCGCTTTAACAAGGCGTAGGCGGTAGGCCTGTCCTTCACGCCGGTAAAAATTTATATTTGATTGTAGAAAAAGCTCTCAAGTTTAGGCCATGATATTTTTCCCAAGCTACTTTTAATTTGACCTCTTTTTTTTAAGTGGGGTTTAACGTCGCTTTCAACTGCCATGGTCATATCACGACGGGGGTTTTACCCTCCATTCGCAGGAAACTCACAAACCTGCTACTCACATTGACCTCACCCAGCCTGAGTGGGGCCGGGAAAAGCCAGCGTCACGAGAATTAGAATTTGAATGGTCACCCATCCAAGTCTTAACCTCGCTGGATGTCGCTTAACTTCGGTGTTCTGAAGGGAACCGGTGTATTCAACATGCCATCGACACTGGCTATTTGACCTCTATCTGGAATACCTCAGCATCAAGTGGCTTCAAGATAGTGGTCACTGGTCACCCCAGCTAGTTCTGTCCACGATGGACGTTGTTTAACATCTATCATCTGACGAAAACACCAATTTTTCCAGATGATGTTCCATCGACACGCTGCACTGGCTGGTAATATTTTTCCTTTTTTTTTAAGTGGGGTTTTAACGTCGCTTTCAACTGCCATGGTCATATCACGACGGGGGTTTTACCCTCCATTCGCAGGAAACTCACAAACCTGCTACTCACATTGACCTCACCCAGCCTGAGTGGGGCCGGGAAAAGCCAGCGTCACGAGAATTAGAATTTGAATGGTCACCCATACAAGTCTTAACCTCGCTGGATGTCGCTTAACTTCGGTGTTCTGGAGGGAACCGGTGTATTCAACATGCCATCGACGCTGGCTATATTTTTCATTTCTATTAGCTGAAACATTCTTGAGTCTGGCTGGGGGACTATAAACAGGGAGTAGACCAGCAGTCTAGCTGGGGGACTATAAATAAGGAGGAGACCAGCAGTCTAGCTGGGGGACTATAAACAGGGAGGAGACCAGCAGTCTAGCAGGGGGACTATAAACAGGGATGAGACCAGCAGTCTAGCAGGGGGACTATAAACAGGGAGGAACCAGCAGTCTAGCTGGGGACTATAAACAGGAGGAGACCAGCAGTCTAGCAGGGGACTATAAACAGGGAGGAGACCAGCAGTCTAGCAGGGGGACTATTAACAGGGAGGAGACCAGCAGTCTGGCTGGGGGACTATAAACAGGGAGGAGACCAGCAGTCTAGCTGGGGGACTATAAACAGGGAGTAGATCAGTAGTCTAACACGGGGACTATAAACAGGGAGCAGACCAGAAGTCTGGCTGGGGGGCTATAAATAGAGAGTAGACCAGCATTGGCTTGGTTCTAGGGGCCCTTGTCAATTATTAGCCTCCTTGTAAAGACAGTGGTAGAAGTGCTGAGTCATTCCTCCACTGTCTGGCTACCTGGATTACCAACTGCACGTGACCACTCGACTACCAGTAATCGGACAGTTTTCAAAAGTATTTCAAGTGGTTGGGAAATGCTCTGAGCATTGGACGTCGCTAAGTCAAGTGGCAGAGTGAGTTAGCACGCTAGGCATTGCACCACGGTGACCTGGGTTTCGATTTATTTTCCTCTGTACTTGGGTGTTCGGGGTCCTATGCTTTAATGTTACAGCGACCAGTGCGAATTATAGGCAAAAAATATGATTGGGATATAAAAATACGGAAAAGTCCTAAAATTCTTGCTACCCACTAAAATATTTGTGATATAATAACTCAAAGAAACATTATTATTAACCTCGCCAGGTAGGGTTGTATCTGGTGAATAAGAAGAAATAATAACAACAAGTAAGTATTTATTATCATGATGGTAAGAGAGATGTGAGAAAAGGTGCTTCAGCCAAATGTAAAAAGGTAAGTAAGTAGGTACCTATACTAGGTAAGAAAAGTAGGTACTTGCAGCATCTCCTACTTACTTGAAAGTAGTTCGATGGGAAACTAAGATTGTGTTCATGTGTATGTCATGTTATTACTTAAACTCGCTTTTCCCTTATGTCCTCTCAAAAAAAGTACCTATTATGTATTTTATAAATAAAAAATACCAGCTGGAAAAACAGGCCTACTTAATTGGTCAAAGCCCCCTGGTACAAAATAATCATTAAAGAGAGGGTATCTTGAAAAAAAAACGAGTTAGATGAAAGACATATTCTAAGGTCAAAAGCAAATTTTCTCGGACTCTACTCACGAATGTATATTTCGACCAAACAAGTATATAAAGGTCACAAAATACAACATAAACTTAATGATAGGCAAACATAAGGACCCAAAATTAATAACCCATTATCTTTCCCAATGTTTTTAATTATTTTTATTATGTTTTGTTTTTTTTTTATTATTATTATTAGCCTGTGCTGTATCTGGTATTCAACCCGTAAAAAATTCTACCTCTGGTGTTAAGATACTTAGGTAAGCATAAAGTTTTCACTTTACAATAGGAAAAAAATAAAGAAAAATCAACGATCAAGTATATTGTCAGTCTAGTTGTAAAAGAGTTTCCCAAACCTTAGTCGTTAGTTCAGTTCCTAAACCAGGGAATTCACAAAAAAACAGGATTTTTTTTCATTTAAATAATATTTTTCAAGACATACTTGGGCCTGCAATACTAGGGTTGGATGGAAGAGATTGCTCTTCTTTTAATAGCTAAAATGTATTCCCTATTCATAATTTTGACAATAAAATAATACTCTTTAGTGGAAGGTAACCACCAGGCGGAGGTTAATGCTCAAAGCATTTTCTTCGCCCTAACCCTCAGTCTTATTATTATGTGGTCAAAAACTCAAATGAATGAGGAAAAATTCGTGCACTGGGTGGGATTCGAACCAACGGATCCCTACGCTACCTAGATTACCAGACTAGCGCGTTAACCACTTGACTACCAGTACACATGATAATCATTTTAATAATAGCCTGTATGAAAATCTCGCCCTGGACAGGAATTGAACCAGCGACCTCGGGAGTGGGGGGCGACTACTTTCACCTCTCGACCATGGAGGCGAGGCTAATACATTATTCTACAACATGAGATTTTACAATTTGATGGAAACTAATTAATAGGAGGGGCAAGGACTTCGATTGTTATAGACCTCTTTTTAAATAAATGTTCATTAAAAAAAAAATTAATTGGTTTTGATTGAAAATTTAAATACATAGGTAGACGTGATATTTAACAATTTTTTTTTGAAAGAACAAAATTAAAACAAATATTTTTTTGTAGGTGCGTACCTGTAGGTACAAAAAACTGAGGGCGATAATTAGAAACTCATATGCGTAACATATTGTGGGGATACCTCCACTTGGCGTACATTAACGACACGAAAATTAGGACAAATAGACCAAAATTAGGATAGATAGATCAAAAATTAGGATAGATAGATCAAAAATTAGGACAAAAAAACCAAAATTAGAATAGATAGATCAAAAATGAGGACAGACCGAAAATTAGGATAGATGGATCAAATATTGCACAAATGGACCAAAAAATGGTGGGTAGTTTAGACAGATTATACTGCTTTTAACTCCATGACATCACTGAGGACATTAAAGCGAAATTATAAATAGTGAATAAATGAGTATAAACAGAGAGTGAATAATTCTGTGAATCGTCTTGATTTCACTCATAGCTGTAAACTGGAAATTTTAGAACGAGGACTTAAACTTGTGACTCTGATTTTGTTTAGGTAAATATGTTATAAAAAATATTATTTTCTATTATGCCATATTCAGATCTAAACTAGAGTATGCCGAAAATTTCGCTTTCTTTAAAAATAAACAATAATAATAACAGTATAGAATAAGGATGCCTGGAGATCAGAAAACCTAAGCTTTAGGACATAGTTTTTTTTTTTTTTTTAAAGGTAGTTGTGCCCCGGAACCACTTTCGCATTACTACAAGGCACCATATCTTTACATCCATGCCATTCTAGAAACGGAAAAACTCGGTCAGAATTTTCCGTTTCGGCCGGGATTCGAACCTGCAACCTCCGGGTCAGTAACCAACGCTCTTAACCACTGAGCCACGGAGGTCGGCGTCCTCCGTCCTAATATTCGTGTCGCTAACTGGGTACATAAAATATTATTGCTGTAATATGTAGTAATGTACCTAGTAGGGTAATGTAAAAAAAAAACAGTAACTTTCAAAATGGTTATTTTCTCTCTGCATATTACAGTATCATCAACTAAACAATTCTTTACACTTTATAACAAAAATACAAATAATAAATAATCAACATTTTTACACACCAATAGTAAATACTAATTTCACATTTTTATATAGTTACAATCTAGACATCTCATATACTTACGTATATGTACGAGTATGTCTTATATATTTACATTAGTAACAACTTATACAATTGTAAGTCAACTAGCCTTAAATTTCGAAAAATATTATACAGTGATTCTTACATTAATAGTATGATAACTTCACAATATGCGTACATTTTTCTTATGAACAAATCAGAGACAAAATAACATTCAAAAAATTAAAAATCAACTTTCACAGAGTAAAAATAGTAACTTAAAAACAAAAGAAAATAATTATTATAAATCTTAAAATCACAGAAATTTATAGTTTGAAAGAAAAATCAAGTAAATCATTTTCTATACAAAATATTTGATGATTATTTTCATATAACTCTGCCACCTAGCAGGTCATTTGCACCAAAACCATTCTTACAATAACAAAACATGTTAAACTATTACATTGCTCTAGGTCCATTTGATTTGATTGAATCAAAACTAATCACAATTTGTATTAAATGTAACAGACCTGATTGGTCATACTATTTGAGAAAAAAGAGTGCTGATCTAAATTCTTGAGGTAAGTAAATGAGCTTATAAGTTTTATCTCTTCAACTAATAAAATTTATCTCTTCAACTCTTCAAATAACTGCAAAAGGAATACACACAGCTGATCTCAAGGTCATACTTAATTAATGACCGATAAACAGCCCAGCTGCTCAATTTACCCTCACCAAGCCTCATTGATATGGTAATATCAATTCGAAACCAGAACCATCACCAATCCTCAACACGCTGGACGTTACTTAACTTCAGTGATTGGATGAGAACTGGTGTGTTCAATGTGCCATTTCAGCTATCCAGAGGAGATACATTTTAATCAGCACCCACTCGATATCAGCTGCTTTCAAGGTCACAGAGATAATGAGTAAATTGAGTCGGAGGTCATAAGGAGGATGATTCCAAGGACACATTCCGTAAATCACCGTATCTTAAGGATACACTTTGATCCGCACCACTACGCTCCTCACTCAATATCAGCTGACTTCAAGGTCACAGAGATAATGAGTAAATTGAATCGGAGGTCATAAGGAGGATGTTTCCAAGGACACATACCGTAAATCGCCGTATCTCAAGGATACACTTTGATCAGCACCACTACTCAATATCAGCTCCTCACTCGATATCACTGCTTCAGACCTCAAGGACCAGTCGGCTGCCTTCAAGGTCACCACCAGGTTGCGCGACACGCGACATCAACTCTCCGGCGTGCCGTTGAAGGAGTGGACCGTGCCGTTGAAGGAGTGGACCGTGCCGCCAGACATCATGGCGCGATGTCCCGTCCGCTTCTGGAGTCGCTCAAAGTTCCGCGCCCACTGAGCTACCGAATCTTCGCTCACGTTCATAGAGCGAGCGATCACGTGAATCGATTCACCGTCGTTGAGTCGCTTCACCGCCGAGAGCCGCTCGAACACAGTCGCACCTGGGTAGAAAGAGAGATAGATAGGTTTAGTTCAGGATTTTTTTATTTATTTTTGTACATAATTTTTGGGTGCGAATTTTTTCCAATAAATGTTAAAAAATTACAATTAAAAAGTTATATTAATGATGAGGTGTCTCACTAATGATTGAAAAAGGCTTCCTGTAAACGTTGTTATTTGTTTTTGTTTATTTCGATTTTAGCGTCAATTTCAATATTTTGATTGAGTAGCTGGACAAACAACACAACTACTCAATCAAACAGACACTCATCCTGCCTGAGTGGGGCAGGGAGAATAACCAGCAGAAAGTGGATAGCCATTCGATTCGAAACTAGAGCGGTCACTAATCCATGTCCTCACCACGCTGAACGTAGCTTTTTTCCAGTGATCGGATGAAAACTAGGGTATTCAACATACTGTCTCCGCTGGTTCATATTGGTAAACTTTATTTATGTTGAATTGTTTACGTCTAACTTTGTAGTGACACATAGCTGCTTGAATTTAACTAATGCTTGACTTGTGGGACAGCTTAACGATAAAGTTTAGCTCTAGTATTTCCATAATAATACACACAGATTAAAAAAAATGGGTTTAACGTTGCTTTTAACTGCATGATCAAATCACGACGGGGGTATTACCCTCAGGAAACTCACAAACCTGCTACCCACATTAACCTCACCCAGCCTGGCTTGGGCCAAAATGTTAGTATCACGAAGTCTTCACCTCGCTGGACGTTGCTTAACTTTGATGATCCTAAGAGAACCGGTGCATTCAACGCGCCATCGACGCTAGCATATACACACTGTGAACGGTGTAAATGCTGTATGTGTATTGTGTAATTGTGTATGTAAGTGTGTGTGTGTGTTTTTTTTGATAGATTTTTCACAGTCTTTCTTATTTCGAAGTCATGAAAGAGGAGCTACTGTAGACGCTTGTGGTCTGTGTTGTAGCTTGACCATTCCGCAATATGCCTCCCTTCTGATGGGCAAAAGGTGACACCATACTTCTCATTTAGTTACTGGGTCAAAACTAGAAGATATCTTTTACACTAGAGTGCACTAGAAGATATCTTTTACAAACAACTGTAACCAAATTTTGAATAAAAAAAAAAACATCGGATCGGGGGTTCGAACCCAGGATCTTTCGCATAGCAAGCGAGTATCTTACCACTGAGCTATTCGTGCGCTAATAATCCACCCTCTCACTCACCCATCTTCTCCTTGTACGGCGGCCTCGCTCCCCCAGTGGTGTGACTGCTCACCACAATGGGCGAGATGGTCACCGTGTCCTCTCCATTGGGTGTGAAGGTGATGGGCGTGTTCTCCATGCGGGTGAGGCACTCCACTATGGAGAGCTCAGGGGGGGGCGGGGGGGCGGCTCTGTAGCGGGGAGGGGGAACTCTTCCACCAGGCACTCGGGCTCTGGGTGAGAACATAATAGACATTTAGGGCGAAACCAATAATAGACAAACTCTATACCAACATTACTAAACAATATACCCGAGAAGTTAAGAAACATAGAAAATAATGAATACAAGTTAAATTGAATTGAAGAATTTGTTAGAGATAAAGAAAAAAGTAGACCAATTCCCTAAAAGTACACATAGTACTAAGAGGAAATTTATAAATATTTAAACATTGTAGATAAATAATAAAATTCATTATTTTGATTATTATTATAACTCAAGGCTAAGCGTCGGTTTTCCCTATCTTACACAGTACGCATTCCGTGACTTAGCACCACAGAGGTATTACAAAAATGACTATTAATTCCGCCCTTAACATCAAGAATAGAGACTCGACTGATACTGGAAGGTAACCCTCAGAGTCTTATTATTATTACGTGGTCACAAACTCAAATTAATGAGGAAAAATTCATGCACTGGGTGGGTTTCGAAACAACGGATCCCTACGCTGCCTGGATTGCCAGACTAGCGTCTTGACCACTTGACTTCCACTTTATTAATAAGGATTTTACCTCTGCAATTTTTTTATAAGTAGCCACACTAAAAAATATGATTTTTTTTTATATTACAGATAATTTATTTCTGTCATTTGTAATTCAGAGGGCAAAGTACTTGAGCAATTTCCTTTCTGGATGACAAGTGACATTTTTTGGATAGTGATAGTGCCAAATTAGAGTTTTTATTCTTTTTCGTCAGTTTGAATAACAAGTTGACAGATCCATTTATTTATTAATTCAATTTAAGAAATTAAATGAAAAAATTCTAATAAGGCTAGTAAATGTAACAGGACTCACCAGCAGTAGAGCGCCGTCTGGCATGGTCCCTGCCCGTCTGGTTCTTGACGGGACTCATGCTGATGTCCACCTCCTCCGTCAGTCTCTTGCTAGGAGCCACAGGGCTGGCGAAACCGGCCGGGTTGATGGCTTTCAGTCCCGGCAAGGGCTTCTTGATTGGCTTCAGTCCCGGCACGGGGGCTCGCTTGGGAACTGCAGACGGCATGGGACTAGAGAAGGCACCGTTCATGGGACTAGAGGTCAGAGAGGTCACGGTGTGAGAGCTTGAAGGACTACTGGATGACCTGGAAGGGCGCTCATGGGCGAAATAGAGGTCATTGAACTAATGGCGCTCTTAGGAATCGACAGGATGGGACTGTTGGCAGGCCTAAACGTGTTCATGAGACTAGTCGAGACAGGAAACGCCCCCTGACTTTGGATGTGCCTGTTGGGTTGGATATACTTGCGCGGGACTGGACTGTTCCTGTTGTTATTCGTATCCTCCGCAGAGATTTTGGTTATCCTGTACGTGTCCAGGTTGCTTTCGATGTCACTATCCGGTTTGGCAGGCGCGAGCTTCTCAATACAGACAGGCGCGTCACCCAGTGGCAGAGTAGGCGTGGCCAAGCTCTTGCTCAGGATGGGGTGGGACTTGGACTGTGCCGTCGGCGGAGGGGTCCGTGCCGGCGACGGAGTGGTCACGATATCACTGATCTGAATGAACTGCTTGTAGCGCTCCAGGTTGTCAACTTTCACCACCGCAGGGTTGAGATGGGCGGGGTAGGGCGGCGGGGGTTTCTTTCCGACAGGAGCCACGCGTGGGCGAGGGATGTACCCCAGCATGCCACGGGCGGTGGGCGGCCGTCCCTGTGGCTGGAACCCTTGGAACATGCCGCCGCCGCCGCGAGACATGGCCTGGGCGGACTGCACGCGGGAGAGTGCCAGGCGGTTCAGGTTGTTGATGATGTTCTGGCGGTGCAGGGCTTGGCTGGCCGGGGTGGCGGCAGTGGCACGCGGCCGCTGCAGCAGCGCGTCCGCGGGTTTGATGAAGATGCCGCCACTGTGGACAGCTGGGGAGGGAGGGGGTTTGTGCTGCACGGTCGTGCTGGGTGAGGTCTTAGGAACAATGTTTGGGAGAGACACAGTGGGGGAGAATTGAGGGATGATGAGCGGTTGGGACGTAGCGGTGGGGGAGACTTTGGGGATGACTATTGTTTGTGCAGCGTTGGGAGAGGACTTGGAAAGTATAATTGGCGCAGTCGATCCGTTCGGGGAGACTTTGGGCATTACAGCCATAGGTGTGCTGCCACCAGTCTCTTCAGACAATTGGTTGTCCGACATCCCTGAGATCTCATTCGCGGCTGAGAGACCATCCTGTGGCTCATTCTCACCCAGCAGTTGGGTACGTTGGATGAAGCGGATAGGTTTGTTGCTGGGCAGCGTGTCCCGACAGTTGTGGAAGTACTCATACTTCTCGATGAAGCTGAGATCGTCCATGTCCAGTTTGGCCTCCATGACCTGTTTGAACTTGAATGTCCGCTCCTGGGGAAGCAGTAGCAGCTTGTAGAGGATCTTGCCCTTCACCTTGTACATGCCTTCGTCCGTGAGGACCATCTGAGGAGAAGAAAGAAAGTTATTATTGAATTATCTGCATGCGATACATTTAGATACAGATTACAGTGGTCAATAAGGGTTGGGTGGAAGAGATTGCCACAGGCAATAACCCCGCCCTTTAGTTAGGACATAATATGTTTTCAAATATTTTCTATTCTTTTTAATTTTTATTGTATATATTGTTTTTTTCATTTTTTCACTGTTAAAATTATTATTTGTATATACATAATGTCCTTTTGTATCTAATAAAGAATTGTGTAATAATAAGGATAATAATTGGTCCTAAGGATAACTAATATTAAGTTATCACATTTGTGTTAATCACTTTCGTGATATCACAACTACTCAAATACGCTTTACTAAATCTACGCTGAAACCGGGACTTGAACCACCGACCTCCAGGTTACAAGTCCACCACCTAATCGATCAAGCTACCATCTGAGGAGATAACATAAAGAAGAGTTGTTCTGTGTAAAAATATCAAGTGCACTGGTATAGTCAAGTGGTTAACGCGCTAGGTGAGGTGGAGGTGTTGGATAGCGGTATGAGCGGGGGCAGTGCAAACAGTCAACAGGTAAGGCATGGCCGAAATATCGAGTTGTTTTGTGAGTAAGACGAGAATTGTGTGAGTAAGAAAGTTGGGAGAATTGAGGTGAGGAGAGGAAAAGAGGTAAACTAGAGGAGTACTGTCTAGTAATCTAGGTAGCGTAGGGATCTGTTGGTTCAACTCCCACCAGTGCATGAATTTTTCCTCATTAATTTGAGTTTGTGACCACATAATAATAAGACTCTGAGGTTACTCAGATCGGGAATAGTTCTGAAAATAGTTCACTCAATAGTGCACTTAATTTCTAGTTCACTTACGGGAGAGAAGTCCTTGAGGAACTTGAAGTCAAATAGCTTCCAGTTCTTCAGCTCTTGCATGTTGGAGAACTTGATGATCTTCCAGCACGGGTTCTGGCTCTTGGGATGAAACTTGACGTAGCCCTGCAGGAAACTGGGGGAGAAGAGAGGGATATTACTAGAGTGCTTCTGTGGACTGTTTATTTATTTATTTATTTAGAAACCCTTTATTAGTAGAACATATATACAGACAAATAATGGTAAAATTAAAAATAAAAATTGACAATATTAATAATATAAACAAGAAAAAAAAAGAAGAAGAAAAAAAAAAAATACATTTGTCCTAACTAAAGGGCGGGGTTATTGCCTATGGCAATCTCTTCCACCCAACCCTTAATTATTTAATCATTCATGTTTTATTTTTTAAATATAAAATACTTCTCCTAGGGACCGTCTTATTTAAAGGTAGCCGAGGATACAAGAAGCATTTCCTGTGGACTAGATCTCATTCCAGACAACAATCTCACACTCAAAATCCACAAAAAATCTTCACCAATCGTCAAATTTCGTTCGAACCACCCAAACAGAAGTGTTGTTTATCCTAATAATCCAACGAAAATGCAGCTGAAAGAAATACTTAGGGATTATCAGAGTAAGAAAACCTACTAGAATGAGGTTCAGTAAACCTCTCTCAAATATTTTAAATTGCAAAATTACAGAGAGGGATATTACTAGAGGTTCTGTGGACTCATTCCAGACAACACTCTCACACTCAAAATTCACAAAAACCCTTCACCAATTGTCAAACTTCATTCAAACCACCCAAACAGAAGTGTTGTTCATCCTAATAATCCAATGAGAATGCAGCTAAAAGAAATATTTACGGGTTATCAGAATAAGAAAACCTCCTGTAATGAGGTTCAGTAGACCTTTCTCAAATATTTCAAATTGCAAAATTACAGAGAGGGATATTACTAGTGATTCTGTGGACTAGGCCTCATTCTCACACCCAAATTCCACAAAAACCCTTCACCAATCGTTAAACTTCGTTTAAACCACCCAATCAGAAGTGTTGTTCATCCTAATAACCCCATCAGAGTGAAGCTGAAAGGGATATTGAAGGATTGTGAGAGTGAGAACCCTTTCTAAACTGAGGTCCAGTAGACATTACCCTAATATTATTTCTTATTTAATAATATTTAATAACGGAAGAGAATGCCAAAGGCATTATCACCACCCTTGATCAAACTTTGTTTATATTTATTTAAATATACCTTTTGACTGCACTTGTTTATAAAAATTGTAAATAAAGATTGATCTAAATTGTTGAATAATAGGGCGAAATTAATAGACAAAATCGATAATTTAAGTAATTTTCCCTATATTAGACGTACTGTCAAATAGAGAATTAGCGCCACAGAGGTATTACAAAAACGTCTATTAATTTCGCCCCTAGTAGACTCTATCTTGAAAAATTTAGGTACTGTGATCATTTGGACTTTAAGTTTTTTTGTCCTCCCATTTGGGATTTTCACCACATAATAATACGTCTTGGGCTTACCGCTAGAATAATAGGACTCATTTTTTCTAGTCGGTCTGTATAAATAAGGCGATGTTATTATTAGTAATAATGTAATGTTCAAAAAGGAATGTTTGTTCAAGTAATCATCTGAAGTGTTCAAGAAACAGTTTCCGGATGCATTGTCTTTAAGGCGGAATTAATAGACAACATCAATAACTTAAGTCGTTGGTAAGTGTCGGTTTTCCCTATCTTACACAGTACGCAATCCGTGACTTAGCGCCAGAGGTATTACAAAACCGTCTATTAATTCAGCCCTAAATGAGAGGGATAGGTTTTTTAGTGGGTAGGAATCCCACTTCCCTTTTTTCCGGTTGTCTTTAAAAGATTTTTTCCCCTATCTCCCTCTTTAAAAAAAAGTAGTATACTATACTATAGTATAGTAGTGCTTTATTTAGACTGTCGCCTTGAGACAGGGAGTCCCAGATTTCTTTTCGCCTATCTCTTTCTCAAAAAAAAAAAAAAAAAACAATAATAATGACTCACCCGTTGGCCCATTTTTACGGGTGTCTTTAAAAGATTTTTCCCCTATGACTCACCCGTTGGCCCAAGTGGACGCTTTCTGCAGATAGTCCGGCCCGTGGAAGATGATGGGCAGAGGGTCCCGCTTAGTGGGGTTCTTGAAGATCATGTACAGCTGGTTGGGGCTGTACTGAGAGATGGGCAGGTAGCCAATCCCGTTGTGCAGCATGAAGCCGTAGAAATCGATGGGCAGCTTGGTGGCGTTTGTGAACGGGGCTTTCTGGTTGAGCAACGATTGGATGGAGTTGAGAGAAAGGTTGCCTAGACCCTGGAGAAATAAATGAGTTACAATTAGAGTGTGAACGGGGCTTTCTGGATGGAGTTGAGAGAAAGGTTGCCTAGACCCTGGAGAAATAGATGGGAATGAGTTACAATTACAGTGTGAATGGGGCTTTCTATGAGTTACAATTATAGTGTGAACGGGGCTGTCTATGAGTTACAATTACAGTGTGAACGGGGCTTTCTGATTGAGTAGGGACTGGATGGAGGTGAGAGAAAGGTTGCCCAGACCCTGGAGAAATAGATGGGAATGAGTTACAATAAGGGTTGGGTGGAAGAGATTGCCATAGGCAATAACCCCACCCTTTAGTTTGGACATCTGTATGTATTTTATCTATGTATGTTTTTTCAGCTTTTTCTTGTTTATATTGTTGTGAATTTTTCATGTCAATTTTCATCATTTTTTGTTTGTACATAATGTCCTGTTATCAAATAATTTTATAGTAATAATTATTGCATTGTGAACGGGGCTCTCTGGTTGGATCAACCGTTGCTTGGCATTGGCACTGTCGCCTAATTGGCACTGTCCCTTTAAAAGCAATGGTTAATTGGCTTAGTTGTCGAACATAAGTAATAAGGACCGAATTATAAAACAGGATTAATGTTAAGGTAATCCAGACTGTCCCTCGCCACTGACTAGTGTGCTGTGATTGGTTGAAACTCCGACTTGAGGGCGTATCTTAACTTTAATCCTGTTTCATAATTTGGCCCTGAATGAAATACATACATGAAATTAATCTGTTTGGCGAGATAGGGACCAAAATAGGAAAAGCAAATGAATTCTTTACATTCTCTTTCTTTCACTCTAACTTTTGCCAAACTACTTGTGGTCGGCGTATTTTTTATGAAAAAAATATCACTATTCACACAGTAATAATAATACTCTTTAGTGGAAGGTAACCACCAGGCGAGGTTAATGCTCAAAGCATTTTCTACCACCTAACCCTCAGAGTCTTATTATTATGTGGTCACATACTCCAATTAATGAGGAAAAATTAATGCACTGGTTGGGATTCGAACCAACGGATCCCTCCGCTACCTGGATTACCAGACAATCCTCCTCTGGTTTACCTCTTTTGCTCCCCTCACCTCTCTATTCTCCCAACCTTCTTAATCACATAATTCTCGTCTTACTCACAAAACAACTCGAGATTTCGGCCATGCCTTACCTGTTGACTGTTGGCACTGCCTCCGCTCATACCGCTATCCAACACCTCCACCTCAT
Source organism: Bactericera cockerelli (assembly GCA_024516035.1). NCBI lineage: Eukaryota > Metazoa > Arthropoda > Insecta > Hemiptera > Triozidae > Bactericera > Bactericera cockerelli. The sequence continues at coordinate 1,152,441 of CM044960.1, forward strand.
CATCTTTCTCCTCGGGGTCATTCACCTCATGGGGTCGAAGGGATGTCACGGGTTTTGTTTTGATATTGGCCGGATTATCGTCTTGGAGGGCGCTGGACCGAGTTTCGTTCTCTTGCGTGTGATCGTGGTCAGTGCTTTCAGATTGACTAGGGTCTGCTAAAAATCGAAAGAGAAAGATTTACCTTTGTTTGCAATTTTAAAAATGTGAGAGGTTTTTTTTACTTTCTATTACCTACAAGGTTTAAAAATGTGAGAGGTTTTTTTACTTTCTATTACCTATAAGGTTTAAAAATGTGAGAGGTTTGTTTACTTTCTATTACCTATAAGGTTTAAATGTGAGTGGTTTTTTTACTTTCTATTACTATAAGGTTTAAAAATGTGAGAGGTTTTTTTACTTTCTATTATTTATAAGGTATAGAAAGTAGGTATGTATTGTTTCGTTTGGGTTTAACGTCGCTTTCAACTGCAAGGTCATATCACGACGGGGGTGTTGCCTTCCATTCGCAGGAAACTCACAGAACTGATACACACATTAACCTCACCAGCCTGGGTTGGGCCGGAATGCCAGCATCACGAAGTCTTCACCTCGCTGGATGTTGATAACTTCGGTGATCATACGAGAACCGGTGCATTCAAAACGCCAATGACATTGGCAGAGAGGTTTTTAATAGTAAGTTATTATTTGACTTGAGGAACTTTTTCTATCAAAGTGAAGAAAGACTCTTTTGGGTTTAACGTTCCTTTCAACTGCCTAGATCATATAGCTTTGGTAGCCTTATCCTTCAATCGTTGGAAACGCTTAAAGCAGCTATCTACAGGAAACTCAGCCTACATTGGACCAGGAATGAGTGACCATTTAAATTCAAACCCTCGTATGCTGCCTTCACGAGGGTTCGAATTTGAATGGTCACCCATCCAAGTCCTAACCTCACTTAAGATTGCTGAACTTCAGTGACAGAACGAGAATTGGTGAATTCAAAATGGTATCAACCCATATTTTCTTGGCATAAAATAAATATTTGTTTTGCTGGTTTGAAGGCGAAAATTGCCTCAGACAATAATCACGCCCTTTGTCAATATTATTCTTGTGAATAAATTGTTTTTACTATTAGAAATGTTGATAAACATATTGTTATTACCTTTGGTTTCAGCTAAGTTGTCCGCGTGATCCTTCACATCGGTCCCGTCCTGGTTGTCTCCTGTCTGGTCTTCATCAGGATGAGGTATGAACTTGCTCAGGGTGTTCAGATCTATGTACTCCTCGTCCATCCCTGTGGGAGGGGCCACCTCGTCCTTCCTTACCGTCTCTCTGACGTTGGCTTTCTCCTTGCTTTCCGTCAGCGTCTGCTGCTCCCTCATCAGAGACAGCAGCTTGTCCTTTTCCTTCGAGGACAAATTGCCAAGGTTGCTCGTGAGAGCGCTGATGTCTTCCTCAAGCTGTTTCAGTTTGGTGTCCATTTCCTTCTCTTCCTTTGTCTCTTTCTTCGCTTTGCATTTGCAGTCCAGCACCATGTGCTCTTTGCAGAAGTAGAATTTGAACGGGCTCGTTTTGTTTGGCTTGCTCTCCTCTGATTGTTCTTCCTGTTTCTGTTGTTGCAACATTTCCATCTGCAAGCGTTTCTTTTTCCTCAACCGTTTCAGCAATTTGATTTCAGCTCGCTGTTTGTCTTTCAGAGAAACAGTTGAGCTTTCTTCGTTCACAGGAGAGCTCTCCGTGTCCTCGTCTTCAGCGGGTGGACTAGAATCATCATTGTTGGCTTTCTTAGCCTTTTCCCGAAGATTTCTTTTGACTTTTTCATAGAGAAACTTCTGGTGTGCTACATTTTCCCAATGTAAAGATTCTTCTCTGTATCGCTCGGGTTTCTTGACTTCTCTTTTGTTTTTATTGCCAGTCGAACTCTGCATGATAATATACTCGTCATTCGTCTTCACAAGTGTTTGAATCCACTCCTTTTCTTTTTTGGCTAGATTGCGTCCGTTTCTCTTCTCAGCAACCGACCGAATGATTTCCGATTCGTCTCGGATAGGAGGCTTGTGCTCGTTCCTCCTAGGAGCAGGGCAGACACACTTGAAAATGCAGTTGATTTCGCTGCAATGGTTTATTGCTATGTTCTTGGGCCGCACAGATATGCTTTCACAGATGCAGCCTAGTTTGCAGAAGTCGTTACTGCAAGTTCCGTCGCCATTCTTGTTGCCTTCAGACTCGTGTTCGAAGATGAGTACGTCCAGTCTCTTGAGCTCCCACTTGACGCGACTGCTGTTGTTCCTCTTCCTCTTGAGTTGTTTCGGAAGATCAGTCGAGTCTTCGCTTTCCAACTTATACTCTTCAAAGTACGTAGGATCCAGAGTGACATCTTTCTCGTTGTAGTCGTTGTTAAGTTCCACATAGTTGAGCATGTTATCCATGACAGTGGACACTATATTACTCATCTCGTCCTCTGTTTCCTCAGGCCTGATCTCCTTCTCATAGTTGACGCTGGTCCACTGGGGTTTCTTATTGCTATCACTTTGTGTCTGAATCAACTTCAGCTTGACCCTCTTGTGAGGAGTTCCATACATTTCCCGGTACAGATCATCCTCTTCATTTGGATTGAGTTTTCGTTTCAATGTTGGGACCTCATCCTTTATTTGTGGACTAGTTTCCAGTCTATCCTCTTTGTCAGTTGACAGATCTTCTATATCTACATCATCATCTTTATCAGACTCTATTGAAACATCTTTCACGTCCTCCTTCATTTTCTTCGCATTCATGACAGGTATTGAATGCGTCTTCTGTTTGGTCCACACAGCCTTTCTCTTTTTCCTTCTCCTAGACCGGTTATGTAATCTTTCATTTCTACCTAAATCAGTCTTGTTTAATTTACAGTCAATTTTTCCTTCTTTCAGATCATTCTTAATCTGAATCAGATTCGTGGAGACTAGAGGCACCGTACTTCTGAAAATCGACCGACCACTGCTGTCGATGTTATTGTTCAAAGCCGTCAGAGCGAAGTCCCTCTGCCAGGCAGTGACGTCGAATGTGTTCTCTGTCAGGAGGTTGTAGTTATGGATGGCGTACGAGTGGAGATGTCGACCAGCGCCTGTATACATGACCACTTTGCTGTCTACAGCTTCAACTTGTACTTTGCTGTCAGGTCGTAGAAAGGTGTTGGGAAAGTAATCGCTGTCTGGGCACTGCTTGACAGTTTTCTTACTGGTAGTTTCATTTTGGTGCTCCGTTTCCTCATCTTCCTGCTTCTTGTGTTTCTCCTTTCCAGTCTCAACTTTCAGCACTTTCTTGGACACCCGACCACTGCGAGTGACTGTGTTCTCACTATTGGGCTCTTCTTTTACTTTCGGACTCTTTTGATTACTATTACTCTTAGCTGTTTTCTTGTTACAATGTTCGCCGAGTACTTTGACGTTTTTCTTCTCGCTCACCAAGGGGCTTTCAATCGTATGCCGTCGCAAATTTTTGGTTCTAGATTTGTTTTCATCGTTTACGATTTCATCAGAAATTTTACCGTCCAGAGATTTTCGGATGGCCTCTCGATAGTCGGCCAAGGTTTTGGGTTTCACTTGCACGCCATTGATTTCTAGCGTGGGTCGCCTGCTTTGGACTTTCAGAGGTATGCTTGCAGCTTCGACGGACGGAGTTTCATCGGGGTCCGGTTTTGATTCTTTGGGTTCTGTGAGTGGCACAATCTCCTCCAGGTTGAGCTGGAAACTTTGCAAATACTTTTCACAGGCCTCACTTTCAAATGGTGAGACATCCTTGTTGGTACCTATGATGATAGGATCTTCCATGGTGAATTTCCTGGAAACAAAGAAATCATCTTCTTAAAGACCCTGTTTTATTTTGTAATAGTTAAATTGTTTAAATACCTTTAACTTTAAAGGTTGTCGTCTTGAAAAGTTTAATAATGATATCCGACGGAAAATCACTTAAAACCTAGGAGAACACATATTACGTTAATTAAATTTCTCCCGAACTTATAATAAACTTCCAACTGCAGGTATTTGACGCATCCTTTCCTTGCCATGTATGTATGTTTTCTTTGCTTTAAGTATGTGGTACTAATTTGACTTAAAACTGAGTCTGTAAATTTTCCGATATTCATCTACGTGGCAGAAAAGCACAAGAGAAAACCCAGATATTCTAGTCTGGATGTGATTTCCAAGTGGGGAATACCTACTTACGATAAAAATTACGTCTTGCAAACTCTTGTTTAACGAGATGAGCTTGAGAATCCTGTTGAACTTAAGTATTGATTGTGGTTGTTATGGCACCAAGTCCATTCTGACTGCCTGTCAACCTGTTAATGGTCCCCAAACCTGATTGCCTGTTTGCTCTCTGTATAATATTATGCAATATTGATATCATATGGTGGAGCAATTATTTTATTCAAGAGTAAATGAAAATTTTAAAATCGTAATGACGCAAATTTGGACTTGTTTTTTTTTATAGATGTTTATATATTTATACAACAAAGGTTTATAACAAAATTTGGAATTTTAATTATTGTTGTAGCCAGCTTGGCTACAGCTGGATGGTCTCCAGCCAACTATATTTCAAAGTTGGCTCATACTCATCCTGCACCACATAATATTTTTATGTGCGATCAAGCATCGCGTATCGTGAGGATTTGCACTTTTTCTTTATAAGTCATTAAACCTTTAGTGAACTGCACGCTGGTCTGGCTTTTTTTAAAAAATTATAAAAAAAGTTAATTGTGCTCCGGAATCGCTTTTGTATTATTTCAGGGCTCTTGGGTAGCCATTCCGGCAACGAAAAAAACTCGGTCAGAATTTTCCGCTCCGGCCGTGATTCAAACCCGCAACCTACGGGTCAATAACCATTTCTGCTACTCACCTATGCCTCCTCTCTTATTAACATCGCCTCGGGGACTGGTCAAAATGCTGACTCCTCACAAAAGCTACACCGGTGCGGTCCGCTAACATATGTATCACCCTGGCAGTGTTGCGGACGAGGTACAGATATGTATCACTTCTATCACGATGAATCATCCTGCAACAGAAGATTTTCTACTTAGAATCAGCTGATAACATGTGACGTCATCACGTTTATCATTGTGACCTTCAACTTTTCTCAACGTGCAAGTGACTCTCCTGTGCTTGACAAGGGTCCCTGACATTACCTTCTCTGGCCAGAGATAGAGCATCTTCAAGACGTTACCTATTTAATCAGCAGGTTACCAGTATTTGATTATGTGTGGCAAAGGTAGACTGGTAAACTAGCGAACTATTAGAATCATTAAATTCTTTATTAGATAAAACTACATAATTACGTACAGTACATATAATGATTACCAAAATGGAAACTATATAAACTATAAAAAGGAAAAAAAATAGACACACATAATATTATGTCCTCACTAAAAGGCGGGGTTGCCTATGGCAATCTTTTCCACCCAATCTCTTTCACCATCTCATTTGAGTTGTTCATTTGTGACTTCATAGTGTGATATCACAAATAATCAGCTATTGATTTTAGATATTTTTGGAAATATTCAAGCTACTAATTTTAGAAATTTTAAGAAATATTCAATAGTGAAATAATTTGTGTACACATTTTACACCTTAAAATCAAACAAAGGTCATAGTATTTTAAACAACACTTCACATTAAACACACAGGACTTGGAATGAGCCCAGAACATTTGCTTCTGGCCTTATCGATCAAGCTACTGAGGTCGGTAGATAATGGAGGAGATACCTAAATAAAAAATTGATATCTCCTACATGTGAACTGAGAAAAACAGACAAACTTAAAAAATGTACCCATTTTCTGCTAAATTAACATACACTATTTAAAAATCAGTTTTGTGTGTTTGGATTTTCTGTGGTATTACCCCAGCCTCCGTGGCGTAATGGCTGTGACTACTGCGCGTAGTCCAGAGATCCCGAGATCGATCCCCGGTTGGAGCAGACTTTTCGAAGAAAATTCTGTTCCATCCAAACACATGAGGCTGGCACTTCCAGCCCTAGCTTGGGTGAGGTTAATGTGGGTAGCTGGTACGATTCCCGGGGAATGGAGGGTAAAACCCCCGTCCTAATTAGAAGAACGTTAAAATCAAATTGAATCGTTGGCGTTGGGAAGAGCATGTAGCCGTTAAAACGTGCTCAACCCTACCAACCTCAACCATGAGGTCGAACAATGCCGACCCCAATCTTAATATATAAATGTCAAAGTCACTGACTGACCACTCACTGACTGATCATCGCTCTACAGCCCAAACCGTAAGTCCTAGGAAGCTGAAATTTGGTAGGTAGCTTTGTCTTATAGTCTAGATGTGCAATAAGACGGGATTTTTCGAAATTCCCACTACAACACCTGCCATTGGCGAAAAAGGATTTTTTGCTTTCACGGCCATGCCTCGGGCCGCAAAGCGGGCGACAGCCCGCTAGTAGCAACATAAGATAATATGGGATAAAGGCAAGGGAGATATATTTCTGTATTTGCATTGCATAAGACGAATCAGCTGATTTATTTCTCGTAAGTATGACAGAGAGAGACAGA
>CM044960.1:1159059-1189589 GCA_024516035.1 Bactericera cockerelli
ATATACTTAATAATAAATAAAAAGTCTGAGTTCTTCGACCAAAGGTAAATAAATTCCAATGTTATGTTGTGACGACACTGATGAAATTGCCATTCTTCAGTAAGTATAATATAATGTTATGTTATACCGACTCAGTCGCTTGATCGATAAGGCAGCGGACTTGTAACCTGGAGGTCGGTGGTTCAGCGTAGAATTACTAAAGCTAGTTTGAGTAGTTGTGATATCACGAAAGAGATTAACACAAATACGATAACTTTTTTATAAATTTAATAATGTTATAAGTATTATGAGTTGTTGTAGGGGGGCGTTTAGCCCCACCTGCTTGATTTGCAGGCAATCAAATAATATTGATATATCTTCAGTTATACCTTGAAAATGTTCAAGGAGAGCTGATTGTCTTCCTGAGATTCGTAAAATAACAACAACAAAATGCATGGTATTTCATATACACATCTCTTTAAGTGTTTAACTAAATTCACCTAGTAATTATTTGAGAGGTGTTTAAACAAGTTCGTAAGCTTGACTAAAAAGACAAGTTCCCACGATATTCGTTGCAGAAATATTAGGGTCAGATCTTATGCATTACAAATTCCAGAGAAATTATCTCAGGTAGGAAATCAAAATTACAACAATAATTAATAAAATATCAACAAATATAAATATAAATTGCTAATAACACATATGAAAATTCAAATGTTAAATCAATTTTTATTTAAGGTGTGTGTGGAAGAGAATGCCGTAGGCATTAGCACGTACTTGATCAAGTTTTGTTTAATATACTTTGTTTCTTGTAAATTGTATACAATATATTTTGTAAATAAATCTAGATTAAATATGTTTAGTATAATAATAATCAGCACTAAAAGCTTCAAATGTTAAAATCAATCCTTCAATATCAGCACTAAAAGCTATTCTACTAAAATATTAGAATTTGGTAAATTTGGTATACAATTTTCAAAGGAACAAATTAATAGACACAAATCGGGACACAAGTTAAAGTTAGAACTTACATTTCCCCCATTGAAAAATACCATGAAACTTAGACATACATAAGTCCACAAGATACATGAAATAAACAAAATCAAATCGAACGCACTTCTTAATTTCCGGAAAAAATCGAACAGCTGAGAAAAAATATACAAGCACTCACAAAATGTGAAAAGATATTATGATGTACCAAAACTAAAAACTATTGCGAGTGGAGACATCGAAGGGGTACCTACTTGCTTTGAAAGCCGCAAGATAAAACTGATGATAATAATATAAATATAAACATATACGCGAACCCTGCAGAGCAAGAGAGAGATAGAGAGAGAAAAGGAGAAAAGAGAGAGAGGAGAGAGAAGAAAGAGAGGGGGATATCGCATTCACCAGTGATTAGAAAACCGAACAAAGAAAAAAAATTCGAGGTTAGAGTTGTAAAACCCGAGCGAAGAAACAGACACGATGTTAAAATTAAAAAAAAAACTACGAAAGATAATGCAACATTTCCTACTTGAAAGAAAAATTAATACTGGAACACCTAACCAACAGACTTAATGCGTAAAAAAAAGAACTTAACGCGTAAAATATGCTATAACCAATTACAACTTACATTACAAGTGTATAAAAAACAATGAATTATTCAAAGAAAAAGGGAAGAGAGAAAATCCCGAAGAGAATCACACGAACTACGTGAAAAAGATGAGAAAAAAAATAAAAGTTGCAAGTCTAGTACTTGACTTCCTAAACAGAAAACGAAAACAAAATTAAATCTCCAAAATAGTACGTAAAATGTACGTCACAAAATGTAGAATGCGTTTTGTCGAGAGGGATAAGCGGATCCCCACTCTCCATCATGTAACCGGCAGCCCCCTCCACCGCAGATAACACAGCAAGATAATGCGATGGGAACTATCTTTAACTTTTACCTGATTTACAAATCGTCTAAAAATATAATTCCAAGATATTGAAGTTAGTCAAGTCAAACGCGAAGAAAATGTCAAAGTAGCACGACACACTGGCACGAGAAATAATTTAGAGTAATTTCGATTTTCAGGAAGGAAACCATTTTTTTCTTGCTAGTGATAAAAATAATCTCGCTGTTGCCACACGGACGAGGACAGCTAAATCATCTGACACAGAACCCGACAGATATTCCAACCATCGTTATCACGAAGATTTTTCTCGATTATCTTACCTTAATCGAACGCGATTGCCGATGAAAACCACTCATTAAACAAGTAGACACACGAAACTATTAATTAAAAGAAAAAAATTGGAAAAACTACTAGCAGAAACGGGCGAAAAACAGTTTTCGCAGTCAAGAATGATCAGCAATTCTTAAAAAAAATTCGGAATAAAAAAGTACGTGTAAATTAGACACGATGGAAAGATGAATATGAACTACAAGTCTCAACTCAACCTACTTTAAAAATACACTCGACACTAGCGACTCTCGTGGAGGTTGCTCGCGATGAAAGCGAAAGAACGCTACAAGTTCGGAGAATTAAGTATTCTTTTTTCCTCGACTGAACGGTCCGCCATTTTGTTTTTCTCAGCACCTCACACCGGCACATTTATTGACTCAAAATGTGGCAATTTTATTTCGGCGGTTGAGTACGGAAACTTGGAAAAACTTTTCCCACCTACAGATGAGTGGGCGACAGGAATAGGAACACTGAATCTAAACAAAATCTGTATAATCAGTATCAGTAAAATAAAAGTGAGAAGTTGTACTAGATGTACGTCGTACATGAATATCAGAACATACCTGGACAGCTGTTTCAAGCTTATTTGCTCTCATCAGCAGGTAATAGTTCTGAATATTCATGCCATCAACTAACCTCTCAATTTCAATCAGTATAAATAGAAAAGTGAGAAGTTGTCACAATCCCACGGACCTGCGATTCTGACCAAAATCGAACTGTTTCAATTATTATTATAATTTATGCTTTATTAGGTAAGACAAAGTAAAATACAGAGAAATTACAAAGAAAAAAATAAATAGATTGAACAAAGAAACTAGAACAAAAAGTAGAATGAAGCTAATGTCCTACCTAAAAGGGGGGTTATTGCCAGTGGCAATCTCTTCCAAGTAACCTTTTAAACAGTAAGAAGAACAGGTCTCGCTAGAGGCTACAAACACAGAACGGACAAGCCAACCCTTCAAGCCAGGCTAAGCTTGCAGTTTCCTAAGGGTTTAAAATGGCGTATAAAGAAAAAGTAAGTTCATTGCACCAAAGAAAACATATGTAGTTCAAACGAGCCAACTTTGAAATAAAGTGGCTTGAGACCATCTTTTTCCCCTCCAGCTGTAGCCAGGCTGGCTACAACAACAATAATACTTCCGAAGGTACTAAAATATTAGGTGCTCCTTTTTAAGAAACTTAAGTGAGGATCATACGCCAAGGTAGGAAAGCTCATGTCTACTTGCTGAAACCCTGAAAGTCCCAAAACGACTTACAGGTGTGGTCAAGCACCTCAGCAGGTCCAATACAGATCTCGTCTTGACTTACGGATGTTTACCAGCACTTCATCATCATCATAGGGTGGCGTTATCGTGAACGATGGTAGCCAGACAGTGGTGGAATGACTCAGCACTTCCACCACTGTCTTTACATCAAGGAGGCTAATAATTGACAAGGGCCCCCAGAACCAAGCAAATGCTGGTGTACTCCTGTTTATAGTTCCCCAGCCAGACTGTTGGTCTACTTCCAGTTTATAGTTCCCCAGCCAGACTGTTGGTCTACTTCCAGTTTATAGTTCCCCAGCCAGACTGTTGGTCTACTTTCAGTTTATAGTCCCCCAGCCAGCACTTACCAACTAAAAATGACCGTGACTTGCTGAAGTTAATGGTCATTGATTGAAGCTTGACTCAAAGTTCTGTACCATAGACCCCATCGTGGGGCTCTATTCAATTACTCGTCAAAGCCAACCTAACAACAAATTTAATGACTTTTGGATAAATCCAATAATTAAAGTGGCGACATTCCTGAATCTTCCCACAACACAGATGAGATGTGATTGCTGATACTACAACAACAACAACAACAACAACAACAAAAACAACCACCAGCCAGCGTCGATGGCATGTTGAATACACCGGTTCTTTTCAGAACACCGAAGTTAAGCGACATCCAGCGAGGTTAAGACTTGGATGGGTGACCATTCAAATTCTAATTCTCGTGACGCTGGCTTTTCCCGGCCCCACTCAGGCTGGGTGAGGTCAATGTGAGTAGCAGGTTTGTGAGTTTCCTGCGAATGGAGGGTAAAACCCCCGTCGTGATATGACCATGGTAGTTGAAAGCGACGTTATACCCAACTTAAAAAAAAAAACAACCACCACCTCAACAACAACCCACCTACTTGGGTCTTGAACTACTGACCTCCACGTTAGAAGTTTGCCGCCGCCTTTCCGTCAACTAATGTCGGTCACAAATCCAGGTCCACTCATCATTGCAAAAATGTCATTCCAAAAAGTCACCAGTTTTTGTGTTATTATGTCACAATTTTTAGTGAATAGCATATTATAAGCATCGGCATTACGAGAACTAATGCTAATATTGCTAATAATATATCATATGTACAAAGAACCATCATATTCCCATACTAATCTCGCAATGTCGCCCCTGTCGCTGTTTTTATAATTAACTCAGTTGTCCTCAAGAAGCTAGGGTCCCGACATACAAAGTACAGAGCCGAAAAAATTCCGACCCGCCGGGATTCGAACGCGGGTCACCTGGAGTACAACCCGAGCATGCTACCGCTAGGTCAAGGCGACTACTAGTTTTCTCTTACAAAAAAGTTATTTTTCCCTATATACTCGTATATGTATATCTCCCTTGTCTTTATCCCATATTAGCTCATGTTGCTATTAGGGTCGGCATTGTTCAACCTCATGTTTGAGGTTGGTAGGGTGGAGCACGTTTTTATATGGCTGGATGCCCTTCCTAACGCCAACGATTCTATTGGGCTTTAAGGTCCTGATTAGGACGAGGGTGTACCCTCTATTCGCTGGGAATCGTACCACCTACCCACAGCCTGGGTAGGGCCGGAAATGCCAGCCTCACGTGTTTGAGAGCACAGAATTTTCTTCGAAAAGTCTGCTCCAACCGGGGATCGAGCTCAGGATCTCTGGACTACGGGCAGTAGTCACAAGTTTTACTCCACGGAAGCTAACTGTTTTTCCCCCCTATACAGGAGTAAAATTGACCTAACATTTTTCTCCATTATACTGGTTTTTTTTATATCTTTTTTTTAAATTTAGGTTTAACATGGCTTTCAATTGCATGATCATATTACATATCCTCTCTTATACCCAGGTTTCTCTTATACCCCGGTTCCTTTAGTGCAAATCATGAAACAGGAGATAAAAATAGACATGACTAGAACTGAAACTGACAGCATCCCGAAAAATAAATAAATGTGTTTCTTTGTGTTATTACATCACAATTTTAGTGGGTAGCGAAGAATTATAGGACTTTTCCATATCTTTATTTTCCTAATATCTTATTTTTGCCTATAATACCGCCACTGGTCGCTGCTCACAAGCAGCTACTCATTTTTACTCACGAGGTATGAGTGGACCCCGAACACTCAAGTACAGAGCAGAAAAAATCCTGCACCACTAGGGATCGAACCCAGGTCACCGTGCGTGCAATGCCTAGCGCGCTAACTCACTCGGCCACGATGACTACATCAATAATATTTCAATTAGTTTTTGTCCGGATACCAAAATTAACATTCTACAGAGCTTTCTCACACAATGATAGATAGAATTCATTAAAATTCTAAGAGATAGAGTACATTCTAAAAAGAAAGAGTACAATCTAATGTAGAAAACGTTCTAGAGAAAAAGAATGCATTCTAAGAGAAAGAATATCACTACATACTAAAGAGAAAGAGTACAATCTAAAGATGTAGAAAAGGTTCTAGAGAAAAAGAATGCATTCTAAGAGAAAGAATATCACTACATACTAAACAGAAAGAGTACAATCTAAAGATGTAGAAAAGGTTCTAGAGAAAAAGAATGCATTCTAAGAGAAAGAATATCACTACATACTAAACAGAAAGAGTACAATCTAAAGATGTAGAAAAGGTTCTAGAGAAAAAGAATGCATTCTAAGAGAAAGAATATCACTACATACTAAACAGAAAGAGTACAATTTAAAGATGTAGAAAAGGTTCTAGAGAAAAAGAATGCATTCTAAGAGAAAGAATATCACTACATACTAAACAGAAAGAGTACAATCTAAAGATGTAGAAAGGGTTCTAGAGAAAAAGAATGCATTCTAAGAGAAAGAATATCACTACATACTAAACAGAAAGAGTACAATCTAAAGATGTAGAAAAGGTTCTAGAGAAAAAGAATGCATTCTAAGAGAAAGAATATCACTACATACTAAACAGAAAGAGTACAATCTAAAGATGTAGAAAAGGTTTTAGAGAAAAAGAATGCATTCTAAGAGAAAGAATATCACTACATACTAAACAGAAAGAGTACAATTTAAAGATGTAGAAAAGGTTCTAGAGAAAAAGAATGCATTCTAAGAGAAAGAATATCACTACATACTAAACAGAAAGAGTACAATCTAAAGATGTAGAAAAGGTTCTAGAGAAAAAGAATGCATTCTAAGAGAAAGAATATCACTACATACTAAACAGAAAGAGTACAATCTAAAGATGTAGAAAAGGTTCTAGAGAAAAAAAATGCATTCTAAGAGAAAGAATATCACTACATACTAAACAGAAAGAGTACAATCTAAAGATGTAGAAAAGGTTCTAGAGAAAAAGAATGCATTCTAAGAGAAAGAATATCACTACATACTAAACAGAAAGAGTACAATCTAAAGATGTAGAAAAGGTTCTAGAGAAAAAGAATGCATTCTAAGAGAAAGAATATCACTACATACTAAACAGAAAGAGTACAATCTAAAGATGTAGAAAAGGTTCTAGAGAAAAAGAATGCATTCTAAGAGAAAGAATATCACTACATACTAAACAGAAAGAGTACAATTTAAAGATGTAGAAAAGGTTCTAGAGAAAAAGAATGCATTCTAAGAGAAAGAATATCACTACATACTAAACAGAAAGAGTACAATCTAAAGATGTAGAAAGGGTTCTAGAGAAAAAGAATGCATTCTAAGAGAAAGAATATCACTACATACTAAACAGAAAGAGTACAATCTAAAGATGTAGAAAAGGTTCTAGAGAAAAAGAATGCATTCTAAGAGAAAGAATATCACTACATACTAAACAGAAAGAGTACAATCTAAAGATGTAGAAAAGGTTCTAGAGAAAAAGAATGCATTCTAAGAGAAAGAATATCACTACATACTAAACAGAAAGAGTACAATCTAAAGATGTAGAAAAGGTTCTAGAGAAAAAGAATGCATTCTAAGAGAAAGAAATCACTACATACTAAACAGAAAGAGTACAATCTAAAGATGTAGAAAAGGTTCTAGAGAAAAAGAATGCATTCTAAGAGAAAGAATATCATTACATACAACAAAGAAAATAGTACAATCCGAAGAGCTTTCGTTTTATAGATTATATAAAAAAAATATAGGAATTTCAACTTTATTTGTATAATGTTATATGCTTCTTTTAAACAATCTTCCCTGGGTAGTGAGTGTGCCAAGTGCAGATGCAACATTACCTCTATTTATGGAAATGCCCAGTCTCTGAGTTAAAATATAAAATACATTCTAAATAGAGAAAACTTATAAGCAGAAAATACCTAGTACAATCTGAGAGATAGAATATATTCTATAGAGAAAGAATACATTCTGAGGAGAAATAATACAGAGTTAGTACATTCCAAAGAAGAAATACATTCTAAAGAGAGAGAATACATAAAAGAAGAAATAATACACAGACAGAGCACATTCTAAAGAGGAAATAAGTACATTTTAAAGAGAAAGAATATACATTCTCAATAATAATAATAATAATAATAATAATTGTTTTTATTCTTTTTTTCATACTATGTCACATCATCTACCTCCTCTTAAGTACTCAAGATAAAATACATTAAAGAGAGACAATACAAGAACAAATAATACACAGAAAGAGAACATTCTAAAGAAGAAATAACTACATTCTAAATAGAAAGACTACATTCTGAAGATAAAATACATTCTAAGAACAAAGAATATCCCTTTAAAGCAGTACACCCATCATAGCACAAAAGTAACACAAAATATTGTGCACAAATTTCTGAAAAGAAACCTTCCATCTAGAAGAGATAGCTACGAATTCTCGGAAGGAAAATACTCGGGCTAAAAAAATGACGGTAGGCTGCTTACAATAATGCCAGCGCAATCAAACGTAGAAATGAGGTTGCCTGCTACATACCTACGTTCATAAAAAAACGCGTTCATTTCCGAAGGTCATAGCTTGGGTACAGGCTTGCCAGAGCCACGCAAACTCTCGCCTGAATGATTATTTTCTTAAATTTTTTAATCAATTTATAGTTTTAATGGCGGTAATTTATATACTCATCGAAAATTTATAAAATTTGTAAATTGGATAAATGTTTTTTTAGTTTGGTTTTGACGTCACTTTCAACTGCATGGTCATATCACGAAAATGCCAACGGGGTGTTACTCTACTTACAATCCTGTTATCCACATTAACCTCACCCAGCCTAGGTTTGGCCGGAATGCCAGTACCACGAAGGATAAAATGTAGGAAAAAAGAAATAAATGAATTATTGTGAAAGTATTCTTTTTATAAATACCTTGCTACAGATTGGTATTTTCTACTTCATGCTTAAGACAAAGTGTGAGAGACATTTAGCAATCTAGAAATTTGGAGGCTCTTAGTAATGCTGCGCTACCTACAAATTGTGAAGAGGCCTTGTGCTTCACCACAAATAAAATCAAACGTACAATACTTTCTGTACCTTATAATTATGTAGGTAATAGAAAATAAAAAGAATGAAACAAATGAAAATTGCGATGGAATAAAAAATATATGGTTAGAAAAGAAAAAGAAAAGAAATATGTAGGTATATGGTTAGAAAAAGAACCTGGAGATCGGTGGTTCAAGTCCCGGTTTCAGCGTAAATTTAGTAAAGCTAGAATACAAAAACAAACACAATACTTCCGATTTCTAATATTAGAAATTCATTCGAAGTGAAAATTGTTTGAATTTGCCTAGCTTCTGTTTAAAACTACCTAGATTCTAGGTCTTTTGAGACGGGTGATTTGAGACCTCTTTTCGCTGGAAACTTACTATTTATCCTCACCTGCCTGGGTTGGGCCGAGCCAGCATCATGAATATAGAAAATACATTTCGAAATAAACTTCGGTGTGTGACTTATAAAATGAATTTTACAGTGTAATGTCAACTTTAGACAAAATCAAACTCATATTTATGATATCAACTCTCCATAGCCTACTTGGAGGGAAAAACAGATGTCCTTAGGTCCAACATACATTTAAAACTTGTGCAAGCGACCAATATCGGTAAATTTACTAATCTTATGTCAGAGTCACAGCTTCAGAAAATCAATCAATGAAATTTCAACCAAGGACTTGTTAAGGGATGATAGTGTAGGATTAGATTTTCCACACCATCCCTTAACTTTCACCTTGACAACAACTGTAGACGTAATATCTAAGCCGGGTTTTGTAGCAATACATTACATACTGCCGCAGTCCAGAGATCCTGAGTTCAATTCCCGGTTGGAGCAGACTTTTCACACAAAAAAGTCCCTCCAATCACTTGAGACTGGTATTTCCGGCCCTACCAAGGCTGGGTGAGCATAATGTGGGTAGCTGGTACGATACCCAGCGAATGGAGCGTAGAACCCCCGTCCTGACTACTTCAAATCGGGATGTTAAAACCAAACAGAATCAATGGACATGAAAGAAGCCTCAACATTGAATCTGGGCGTTCATTAAACCTCTCACCACTGTGATGTAGGTATCTATCTCACGGACACGAAATTATTATTATATTAGAATAATTTAGTTTGAATGAACTCTTTTTCATCTATAACATGAAATCAGTCCTGGATCATTTGGACTCAAATAAGTTGAGAGTCATGGTAACAACTTTCATTTTTGATACATAAATTCTTGCACCGATGTGAGTGAGAACAATAGATATTTCGAGGGTGACCTCATTATTTTTTTTGGCTAACGTGTCTATTACCTATTTTACATATAAATTAAAATACATAAATTTTTATCATAGTTGTGTTAATCACTTTCGTGATATCACAACTACTCAAACAAACTCGCATGACTAAATCTACGCTGAAACCGAGATTTGAACCACCAACCTTCAGGTTAGAAGATTATTTTTTAGCTAACGTGTCTATTACCTATTTCACATATAAATTTAAATACATAAGTTGTTATCATATTTGTATTAATCACTTTCGTGATATCGCTTTACTAAATCTAGGCTGAAACCGAGACTTGTACCACCGACCTCCAGGTTACAAGTCCGCCGCCTTATCGATCAAGCTACTGAGTTCGGTCAAATACTTACTACCAATTAATAACTAACTTTTATTTGATAAATTTGACAATAATATTAATTAAAAAAAAAAAATCGACGAAACAGTAGCCCATTCCAGAAACACACTCCACTCTCGAAATTCCCGAATCTCAGTTTCAACCTTCACACAACGCACTCTCTGATTGGTTATTGCGTTCAAATTAACCAATAAGGAGCACTCCTAATTGGTTAATTGGTTGTGTGACAGTTGAAAAGGAGATTTGGAGATTATGAGAGTGGAGAGTGTTTCTGGAACAAAAAACTGGAAATTTAAAACTCTAAAACCCCCTTGTCGTCAGAAATCATGGAATTAGTGGAGGTGCTTCTAGCACGCTCTCTAACACAAGTGCCACAACAATCACAACATGTTGCCATTATATTTATAATAAAATAATAATAATAATACTCTTAAGTAGAAGGTAACCAACAGGCGAGGTTAATGCTCAAAGCACATTCTACCACCTAACCCTCAGAGTCTTATTATTATGTGGTTACAAACACAAATTAACGAGGAAAAATTCATGCACTGGGTGGGATTCGAACCAACGGATCCCTACGCTACCTGGATTACCAGACTAGCGCATTAACCACTTCAATGCTCCTAGTATCTGGCAAAGTTTGGACGAAACGTGTTCTCGACAGCGGTCCACAAAATAGGAACATTTAACGAGAACAATAAAACGGGAACAGCAAGTACTGGATTTCGAAATTGTTATTATTTCCTCTCTAAGTGAACTCCAGATATTTCCAATTACCAAACTCCAGATACTTTTCACTCGTACAATACCCGCAACAAACAAAATCTTATACCTATACGACACCGCGTAAATGCAGCTAGAAATGGTAGTAACTATCACGGAGTGAAGTTTTATAACAAACTACCCAATAACATCCGAGAATTACCAGATAAAGCATTCAAATTATACATCGAAGACTATCTACTTAAAAAGCATTTTATTCCATTGAAGAGTTCCTCAGTTCCGATTTAGGTGCAAATAATTAGTATAAATAATTATGATTTTATTGTGTATTAATTATATAATCCTATTAAACAACTTACCCATTATCTCTCTCTCTCTCTCACCTTTTCTTTCTCGGTCGCTCTCTCTCTCTCTCTCTCTCTCTCTCTCTTCCTCTTCTTCTTTCTCTCTCTTCTCCCTTTATCTTTCCCTCCCTCCCTCCCTCTCTCTCTCTCTCTCTCTCTCTCTCTCTCTCTCTCCCCCTCCCTCTCTCTCCCTCCCTCTCTCTCCCTCCCTCTCCTTCTCTCTCTCTTTCTCTCTCTCTCCCTCTCTTTCTCTCTCTCTCTCCCTCTTTTTTTTTCTCTCTCCCTCTTTTTCTTTCTCTCTCTCCCTTTCTCTCTCTCTCTTTCTCTCTCTCTCTCTCTTCTCTGTTATTCTTGTGTATAGGTATTTTAAGTTTAATTTTAATGTATTTTGTTTTTTATAATTTTATTGTGTAACATACAAACAATTTGAATAAATTGAAGTATATTAAAAAAAAAAGGGTTTATTCAACGTGCCAGCGGGCAGCCTCAATGGCACGTTCTTGTTCTGTCACTGAAGTTAAACAACGTTCAGCGAGGCTAGGACTTGGATGAGCGACCATTCAAATTCTTACCCTCGTGATGCCTGGCTATTGCCAGCCCCACCCAGGCTAGGTGAGGTTAATTTGAGTAAAGGGTTTGTGTGTTTCCCGCGAATGGAAGATAAAACCCCCGTCGTGATATGAAAGTTTGTTTGAAGTAGCTCGGGAAAGAGAGAAATGGAAAAAGCTGTTTTCTGGAGGCTATGGCCCGCGCGGCCTTCAAGATCCCATGTGTGGTAAGGTATGTTTTTACATACTAGTGTTACTGTCTATGTGTGTATGTATATCTCTTTTAACTATGTATGTATATCAGAAGAAAGAATGTAAGGAAGAAGCAAAGCACAACTAAGAGATCAAAAGATAGGAGTTTTAGACATCGAATAGAAGATGAAGTTTAAGAGGGGAAGTAATGGGAAGAGGAGGGGGGGGAGGGAGGGAAAGAGAGGAGGAGTAAAAAGAGGGTAGAACCAGGGAGATCGTTCAAAAGGAGATAAGAAAGAAAATAGAGAAGCAGCAGAAAGAGAAAGAGAGGGAGAGAGAGATAGAGAGTTGTGTAGGAACAAATGAGATAAGGAGTGGTATAGAGAGAAGAGAAGAGAAAAGAAGAGAAGAGAGATAGAGAGAGTGAGAGAGAGAGATAGAGAGAAAGATAGGAGAGAGAGAGAGATAGGGTGGAATTATTGAAAAAAGAGAGAGAAAGAAAGAAAAGGAGAGAGAAAATATGGGAAGAGAAAGAGGCAAGTGGGTGGAAGAAGGGAGGGACGGAGGAAAGGCGGGAGGGAGAGAGAGAGGGAGGGAGGGAGGGAGGAGAGAGAGAGAGAGATATAGAGAGAGAGAGAGATAGAGAGGGGAGAGAAGGATAATTTGATAGGGATTGATTGATTGATTGATTGAAATATCATTTATATTTATTTTTAATTGTTTACAGTTAAATGTGATCTCCTAAGCTAAGACTAACTTTTTGAGAGATCGCTCTCATCTCATTACTTAAAAACTAAAACTAATTATAGGTAATTATCCATACAACACAGTATTACAATGGAAAAGTAGCAGTGACGACTGTAGTAAAATGGAGTAATACACATTACAAAAGACAGAAAAATTACAATGTTCCTTGCCTCAGTATGTGGGTTCGAATTCCGGGCGGGTACAAATTTGTTTACTAACTTCTTATTCATGAACATCTTAAAGATCTTACGTTTAGACGAGAGTTACTTAAATTCTATCTATGGTATTCCAAGAATACTTTCTTTGATTTTTTGTTTCACAAGATGTTTGTTTTCCTCAGAAAGAAAATCCTGGCAATATCTATTTAGTAGTGAGGGTATTACATACTCTAATCGTTTTTGTCCATACTGTACGGTATTAACATTCGGACGTCTGTATTTCTGTAGTCTTAGTGCATAGGGTTGATCAGTGAGCTGACGATACTTCTGGTCAAAAAAATTAATTAGGAGTAGGACATATTTCGATAGTTGTTGGGGCGTTAAAATTTGGATGTTATGATGACTGAACAGGAATTTTTTTTTTTTTTTTTTTTTTTTTTTTTTTTTTTAAGGGATAAAGAGAGGCAGAAGGATTGAATTTAATTGATTGGGAGGGAGACAGAAAAAAGAGAAGGGTAAAGAAGAGATAGAGTTATGAGAGGGAAGAAGGGAGAGGAAGAGATACAGGGAGGGTGTAGGATAGATAGATAGATAGATAGAGAGAGAGAGAGAGAGAGTGAGAGAGAGAGAGAGAGAGAGAGAGAGAGTGAGAGTGAGAGTGAGTGAGAGTGAGAGAGAGAGAAAGAGAGAGAGAGAAAAGAGAGAGAGAAAGAGAGAGAGATACAGGGAGGGTGTAGGAAAGAGAGAGAGAGAGAGAGAGAGTAATGGGAGGGAGGGAGAGAGAGAGTAATGGGAGGGAGGGAGAGAGATAAATAAAAAAGGAGGGAGAAAAGTGTCCCTCAATTAATAAAATATACATATTTCGAGAAATGATAAGATAATCCATCAGTAGTGGGTAGAGATTGATTAGAAGCTCTTGAAATTTAATTTGAGGATAAATCTTTAAAATAGGATTATCACGAGGATAAGGGCCTTAAAAAGGATAACTAAGAATAGTGAATTTATTGACACTAAAGAAGAATAATACTTCAGACTCATCAATTATACTAGATTTTTTAGGGGCAAGCTACAGAACACACCACAAGCATCTAAAAAAATACATTAAAGAAAAAGTATTTTAACGTATTTTAGACAGATTTTGAGACAGCGAGAGAAAAAGTGTCTCGCTAGAGGATTAAATTCAGAGAAGAGACTCGCCAACCCTAACAAGCCCGGTTGGATGGTAGAGATTGTCTTGGGTAACAAAGCCAGCGTCGATACTTTCATAGCGCGTTTCTCAATTAACAAAGGTAAAATTGTGGCAAGGAAAAACTTACCACTATTTTACTTCGCTTAAACTACTTTGGCCCGGATTACAAAACAATTGTATTAAAAAATATTAATGTTCTTTATTTTTTTGTACATATATATTTCTAAGTTTTTTTTTAATATATTGTTATTAATTTGTTGTTGTTGATTGTTTTGTAAAAAATTAAGTGTAAATAAATAAATAATCTGGATATTGGATCTGGGCGTCCATTTAATACTTCCACCACCGTGAAATAAAATAGGTGAGAGAGGAGTGGATAATGAAGAAAGAGGAGCACGGTTGTGGGCACGAGTCAAAAATCAGAACCACTTTGCGGTGTGAACCACTTCAAATGTTTGCACCTGCCCTGAACAGCCAGGCAGGTGGTTTCACTTCTGACATGGCTTATGATTCTTATGAACGAGGGATATTATATGATCGTGTCCCGGTAGCTCAGTGGTAAAGGCGGCACTCTATGAATCCAGAGATTCCAGAGTTTGTGGGTTCGAAACCCAGCCGGGACATGATAAGTTATCCTCCCATTCGGGATTTTTACCACCGAATAATATGTCTTGGGCTTACTGCTGGAATAGTGGAACTTTAATAGTCCTAATCGGGCAGTATAAATAAGGCGATAATATTATTATTATTAAATTTAAGAGCCCCAAATGTATTGTTTGATGACTGAAAGTTTATCATGAATTAGATCTTTTGTATGGAGCATTGTGATTGGTGGAAAACCAATCAACCTCAACCATGAGGTTGAACAACGTCGACCCTGCTTGAGCCGGATAAGACAGAGTAAAAGAAGAAGGTTGTGATTGGTGGAAAGTTCTTAGGGTTGCCAGCGTCGGCATGTTGAATGCACCTGGTTCTCGTGATGCTGGCATTCCGACCCAACCCAGGCTGGGTGAGGTTAATGTTGGTAGCATGTTTGTGAGTTTCCTGCGAATGGAAGGTGAAACCCCCGTCGTTTATGACCATGCACCATGCGACGTTAAAGCCAAATTAAAGTCATCTGCCGTACTCAAGAGTACTGACTCATCTGTCTTACACAGGAGTACTGACTCATTTGAGTCATCTGTCCTTTTCAAGAGTACTGACTCTTTTCTGAGTTCTCTGTCGTACTCAAGAGTACTGACTCATCTAAGTCATCTGACGTACTCAGGAGTACAGACTCATTTGACTCATCTGTCGTACTAAAGAGACTGACTCTTCTTTCTTACACAGAAGTACTGACTCATTTGAGTCATCTGTCCTGTCCTTTTCAAGAGTACTGACTCTTTAATGAGTTATCTGTCGTACTGAAGAGTACTGACTACTCTAAGTCATCTGACGTACTCAGGATTACTGACTCATCTACCGTACTCAAGAGTACTGACTTATTTGAGTCATCTACCGTACTCAAGAGTACTGACTCTTGTCTGACTCATCCGTCGTACTCAGAACACAGGAGACTGAAGGTCTCGTGTTATTCCCAATGAAAATCTTGGTCAAGTAACTGATCTGAGTCGGGTATGCTCCATTGAACACCGGGACTGAGATTCGCCAATTCTTGCTGATTTTTTTATTCCTAAGCATATATATTATGAACTTACCAAAGTCTTAACTTAGTTTAATTTTGTAAATATATTAAAATCCGAGCTACAGTAAATGTATAAAAAATTATTGGTCCACATTAAAAGTTAAGCAAAATATGTTTGAAGTATTGAAGTATTGTGTTTCAGTCATCAAACAATACATTCGGGGATCTTAAATATAATAATAATAATATCGCCTTATTTATACTGCCCGATTAGGACTATTAAAGTCCTATTATTCATATTATACACAATCAACATGGGTAAACCCCGTTAATTTGTAAAAAAAAAAAAAAAAAAACATTCCAGCAGTAAGCCCAAGACATATTATTCGGTGGTAAAAATCCCGAATGGGAGAATAACTTATCATGTCCCGGCTGGGTTTCGAACCCACGAACTCTGGAATCTTTGGATTCACAGAGTGCCACCTTTACCACTGAGCTCGTAACTTGAGTAAGTAAACAATATTTTACTTCCGAAAAATTTCTAATATGAAAAATCGAAGTATTGTGTTCGTTTTTTTTTAATATTTCTTCTTATTTATTTTATTTTTATTTCCAGTGTTGCAAAACTGACGCTGAGTAAAGAACTCGGTTAGCACTAAGCAACCAATTAATCAGTCGATTTATCTATTAGACTTAATGGATGTTAACTTGTTGGCTATCTGGGAAGCAAAGACAAAGGCGAAAGGACTCGGTTAGCACTAAGCAAACAATTAATCAGTCGATTTATCCATATTCTACAAATCTACATATTAGACTTTATGGATGTTAAAATTGTTGGCTATCTGGGAAGCAAAGACAAAGGCTAAAGAACTCGTTAGCATAAGCAACCAATTAATCAGTCGATTTATCTATTAGACTTAATGATGTTAACTTGTTGGCTATCTGGAAGCAAGACAAAGCGAAAGGACTCGGTTACATAAGAAATCAATTAATCAGTCGATTTATCCATATTCTACAATCTACATATTAGACTTTATGGATGTTAACTTGTTGGCTATCTGGGAAGCAAAGACAAAGGCTAAAGAACTCGGTTAGCACTAAGCAACCAATTAATCAGTCGATTTATCTATTAGACTTAATGGATGTTAACTTGTTGGCTATCTAAGAAGCAAAGACAAAGGCTAAAGAACTCGGTTAGCACTAAGCAACCAATTAATCAGTCGATTTATCTATTAGACTTAATGGATGTTAACTTGTTGGCTATCTGGGAAGCAAAGACAACGGCTAATTAGCCTTTGTCTTTGCAATTAAGCACGAATGTTCAAACGACTAGGTATTCACTGATGAATCATCCAAAAGGCGAAAAACAAGGAGCTTATCAATCCGGAAGCAAATAGCTTTGAATTCGCCATTGCCAATTTTTTTTATCATAATTGGTTACGAGTCGTTATCAACTCAGGTCGGTCGGTTGGTAAGACAAAAATTACTATGAAAAAAACAACGTTAAAAAAAAAAATTGTTCAATAAATTTTTTGTAGTTCTTCTTTAGGTACTTAACAACTTAAAGTCACTCTTTGGAAGGTAATTAATTAGGTATACTAGGTAAAGATCTTGCCCATCCGTAAATTATCTACATATAATCTATGTAGATGTATATGTATAATCTATATGTAGATCAAATGTATAAATAATATGTAATTCAATAATATCCTTGTTCATTCTCACATAAAATCATTTTTGCATTAAGTCTACGAAGCCCAGATTTGAGTAGATAGTATTTATTGTGAATTTCCAATGCTGCATGCATGTGGACAAATTTAAATGCCTATATTTTACTTCCGAGAAATTTCTAATATTAGAAATCGGAAGTATTGTGTTCGTTTTTGTAAAAAAAAATATTTTTTTGCTCCGATTTCAATTTTTTTCATATTTCTGGACGTTTCATAACCTACTGAGTAAATTTGGTTTTGTGTCCGTCTGTCGGTCTGTCTGTCTGTCTGTCGGTCTGTTAAAACGATTCCTTGTAACGCGCAAATCTCGGAAACTACTCGACCGATTTTGATGAAATTTTGCACACATCTAGGAGACATTCTGTAGATGGTCCCATTTTAAATTCATCGAATTCATACCAGCAGTTCTGGGTGAAAGCGACCATGCGCCTGACCACTAACTTTTTACTTAAACGCTTATATCTCGTTAACGGTACACCCGATTTCGATGAAATTTTGTGAGGATATGAATATTATTGTTTAACAAAGGTTATTTATATTTATTTTTAAATTAATTATAATTTGACTCTGATATTTAAGAAAATCCGAAATTTTGGACAAAAAAGTAAAAAAATAAGGACCACGACTTGCCGATACAGAATTTTTTGTGGAATTCAGATTGTAGAAAAAACAATATTCTACCATATAAAACAAATTTTAAGAAAATCGGTTGAGCCGTTTTGGAGATACAAGTAATATTGTATAAAATCTCAAAATTGGCACGTGTTTACAATGTGAAGCAATCACGAGGAAGTATTGTGTCCATAATTGGCAGTGTTTTTTTTTATAAAATAGGCCTGAAAGAAACTGAAAATAACCAAACTGGATTTCTTTGCTTTCCAAAAATATTTATCTGTCTCTGCAATATGAACTCTTACCAGGACATAATCTATTATTCTATTATAGTTTTTTTATCTACCATGCTAAATGTAATACTCTGGTATAGCGCCATACTAAAGTATTACATTCTTCTCAATTTCTCATCCCTCTCTCTCTCTCCCCAGAATTATGTTAGTGTTTTTCTTCTCTCTTTCTCTCTCATTTTTTTTCTCTCTCTCTCATTTTTATCTCTCTCTCTCTCCTCTATTTTATATCTGGTATTTAAGTTATGAACTGATGTCCTAACCGAGTTTTCTTTTTCTGATTGCTTTTGTTTCTTTTCTTCTCTAACACTAAGGGAGGAAAAGTGTTATGGTACACATGTCCTCCCGTTCCCTATCTTACCCTATTACTTATGTTACACATTTCCTCTCTTTCCTGCATTTGATACTTCTCCTACTACATTTGATAATTCCTCTCTTATTCTACTACTTTTGATAATTCCTCTCTTCTCCTACTACTTTTGATAATTCCTCTCTTATCCTACTACTTTTGATAATTCCTTCTCTTATCCTACTACTTTTTATAATTCCTCTCTTTTCCTACTACATTTGATTGTCCTTCTCTTATCCTTCTACTTTTGATATTTGATACTCTCTTCTCCTGCTACATTTGATAATTCCTCTCTTTTCCAACTACTTTTGATTCCTCTCCTCTCTTTCGTTACTACTTTCGATATTATCTTTCTATTCTCCTATTACTTTTTATCTTTTCCTTTCCTTCTCTTACTTTCAATAACTACTACGTTTGGTAGAATTTCTCCTATTTCCTCCTGCTACTTTTGATACTCTCTTTCCTTTCTTCTACTATTACTTTTCAAAAACATTTTGTCTCTTCTCCTACTTTGAATAAACATCTCTTCTGTCCTCTCATTCTTTCTCACGTCCCCTCATATTCCTCTGCTATAATTCGTCTCACATGTCTCTAAATATTTGTTTACCTCCTTCTCTCTCTTATTTTCCTTTTTTTTTAGACTTTTTTTACTTCTCCTTAACTTTTTATCCTTCTTGTTTCTATGCTTTTCCTACCATTACACACTTTATACATTCATAAGTAGGAGAAAGTCTTCACCAAATGACTAAGTCTTTATGTAGAACATTTGTAGGTAGTAACATTTTTCACTTAATTTTATTTGTTGTTTACGCGGGGTATAATTTGCACTGGTATTAGTCAAGTGGTTAAAGTGGTAGTCCGGTAATCCAGGTAGTGTATAGATCCGTTGGTTCGAATCTCACCCAGTGTCTCAGTGAATTTTTCCTCATTAATTTGAGTTTGTGACCACATAATAATAAGACTCTGAGGGTTAGGTGTTAGAAAATGCTTTAAGCATTAACCTGAAAAAGACTCGATAACTGGTTGTCGGCATATCGAGAACTGGTGTATTCACCGTCCATCAACGATGGTTTGTTGATTTTTACTGAGGCTGATTTGAGTAATTTTACTGTAACCCTATTTTCATAATTATATATCGCCTTATTTATACTGCCCAATTAGTACTAACATGGGAAAAAAATTGATTGGATACAGGTGATTTGATCATTACATTGATCCCCGTTCCAATCATTTTCTTTACCAAAAAATTGGTCTAGCCATTTAAAGATGAAATGCTTCTTGCATCCTCAGTTCCCTTCCGGAAG
This sequence comes from Bactericera cockerelli, assembly GCA_024516035.1. Lineage (NCBI taxonomy): Eukaryota > Metazoa > Arthropoda > Insecta > Hemiptera > Triozidae > Bactericera > Bactericera cockerelli. Next base: position 1,179,342 of record CM044960.1, read on the forward strand.
GACGGTATCATGGTATCTAGGAGAATTTTTTTATATTTAAAAAATAAAACATAATTTATTTTGTAAATCTTAATTTTATTTTTAGTACTAATGATTGCAGTCCCGTCATTGCAGCCGTAAGCCCAAGACTAAGTTCCAAATGGGAGGATAACTTGTCATGTCCCAGCTGGGTTGCGAACCCGCGGCCTCTGAATTACCAGACAGACGCCTTGACCACTGAGCTATCGGGTCATACTTTAATGGTAGGGAAGGATCACTCGAAGAAGCTATAAATTAATGTGTTTCTAAGAAAATTATGGTCTAATATTAATAAATTAATAATAATACTCTTTAGTTGAAGGTAACCAAACGGCGAGGTTAATGCTCAAAGCAATTTCTACCACCTAACCCTCAGAGTCTTATTATTATGTGGTCACAAACTCAAATTAATGAGGAAAAATTCATGCAGTGGGTGGGACTCAAACCAACGGATCCCTACGCTGGTGCACCAGTAATATTTCAAGTGGATTCGTGGGCCCTCTCAAAAAACAAAGTGTTGAAATTAATTCATTGTTATGCTTTCATTTACAGTGTTGAACACGTCTGAGTTGTTATCGTTTTGTTAAGTTTTGAGACGTCATCAAATGGTTCTGAATAGCATCCGCTAGATTATTATGCTATGGTCAGCATTTGTGAGACTACTCACTACTGTAAGAGCCTGCAGATTCAGATTGCATATACAATATATACATAATTACATATACATACTTAGGTGCATATATCAGGAGGTAGGTAAAGTATATACATAGTTACATACTTAGGTACAAGTACATATATGAGGAAGGTAAATATTAAACAGGTATTTTCTTTCCACTGACAAGCTATTGCGAGTGGCATATTCTCTGATGGACCCGTGATTCCAACACTGGTGATTTCTCGCCAGTGTTGCAGGTCGCTATGTTTACATCCCTGTCTTATCTTCTTCTTTCACTCTGTCTTATCCCGCTTAAGCAGGGTCGACGTTGTTCAACCTCATAGTTGAGGTTGGTTGGTTTTGGCACATTTTTACGGCTGGAATCTGGATGCCCTTTCTAACGCCAACGATTCTATTTGATTGAACGTCCTGGATTTGGACGGGGGTTTTACCTTCCATTCGCTGGGAATCGTCCCAGCTACCCACATTAAACTCACCCAGCCTGGGTAGGGCTGGAAATGCCAGCCTCACATGTATGGAGGGAACAGAATTTTCTGTGTGAAAATCCCTCTCCATCTTGCGCTTTCCTTCTCCAAAGGCGTCCCATTGATCTAACGATTGGGTCTTCCCACCTGGTGGTCGGTCTTCCTCGTTTTTTTTCTTCTTATCTCTATCCTGCCAGTCTGTAATTCGAATTGTCCATCTGTAATATTAATACTCTTCAGTGGAAGGTAACCACCAGGCGAGGTTAATGCTCAAAGCAATTTCAACCACCTTATTATGATGTTGTCACAAACTCAAATTGATGAGAAAAAAATCGTGCACTGGGTGAGATTCGAACCAACGGATCTATACACTACCTGGATTACCGGACTACCGCGTTAACCACTTGACCAATACCAGTGCATAATTATACCCCGCGTAAACAACAAATAAAATTAATTGAAAAATGTTACTACCTACAAATGTTCTACATAAAGACTTAGTCATTTGGTGAAGACTTTCTCCTACTTATGAATGTATAAAGTGTGTAATGGTAGGAAAAGCAAAGAAACAAGAAGGAGAAAAAGTTAAGGAGAAGAGAAAAAAGTCCAAAGAAAAAAGGAAAATAAGAGAGAGAAGGAGGTAAACAAATATTTAGAGACATGTGAGATGAATTATAGCAGGGGAAAGTGAGGGGACGTGAGAAAGAATGAGAGGACAGAAGAGATGTTTATTTAAAGTAGGAGAAGAGACAAAATGTTTTTGACAAGTAGGTAATAGCAGAAGAAAGGAAAGAGAGTATCAAAAGTAGTAGGAGGAGATAGGAGAAATTCTACCAAACATAGTAGTTATTGAAAGTAAGAGAAGGAAAGGAAAAGATAAAAAGTAATAGGAGAATAGAAAGACAATATCTAAAGTAGTAACGAAATAATTGTATTTAATATTAAATTTGTAATGTATAATAATAATGTAATGTAATGTAAAAAGCCTTTATTTGTAAAATTAAATTTACACACAACATAAATACATAGTACATGGGTATCTTGTACAAAATCAGATTAATATCTGAGGCCTCTCCATGTAAGGGGGCATCTGACCAACTGGTTTTAAGGATATAAATTTATAAATAAATTTGAAGGAAAATAAATAATAAATGCTAAATGATAATAAATAAATGGCACAAACAAACCAACCAAGAACAGGACATGAAATTGAAAAATGAAATTAATTTAAAGAATTTCTATCTCTTTCACACTTACTCACTATACAGGGTGTCCCGTATACAGATGCAAATATTTTGAGGGTAGGTTCAGCCCACCGTGGACTATCATATGAGCGAAACTTGCAGTGGGGCATTTTGCTTCGTTAAAGAGTTATGGCCAAATCCCTGTTTTTCCCACAGGTCTAGAGGTCACTTGGATCGATGCACGTTTTTAAAGAAATGATAGCCAGTAAGTAATTTTTGACTTCATGTCTGGATAGTCATGCATATTTCCCTTTAAATGCAGTTGGTTGCATAAAAAAATATTGAAAGACCAGAGAGATATTTAATCATAAGTTCAATATTTTTCTAAAATTCGATTTTTTCCCTTTTTTCCCTTTCGTGAATTTAGAGTAGTTCTACAATTGCAATTCTGCGTATCACTAGGTAAAAAAATACCCTTTGCTATTTTGTTTCAATGAATACAAAGTTCTTTCAGACGTGTGAAGGAACGAATGAGATACGCCTTATTAAACGGCACCAGAAGGAGAGAAACACATCTTTCAAATTTTGAATCTGGGCGCTATTGCATTTTGAAGAACACTCGATGCCTGAAGCGGTCTGTGTGACCATTTTTGTGCCAACTGCAAGTTATAAATGAAAATTTTCTGAGTACAAATAGTTCTATTAACCAACTATATCAATCAAATCTAATAGTTAAAATAACAAGGCGATCAATTTGTTCGGTGGAAGAGAAAGCCACAAGCTTTAACCTCGCCCTTGGTTCGCTACATATTCTTTTGGGTTCTTTTCATTTCATGTCCTGTGTTGCAGAATGTATCATGTTTGTAGTTTATCAATAAAGTATTAATAATAATAATAACCTGAAGGTTGGATGTTCGAGTTTTACCCAAGGTTAATTTTCGGCACTATTTGTTATGTTTTTGATATCATGATTGTGATAAACACAAAAATGATATTTTTAATTTTACTTCTAAAAATAAAATCACAATTTTTGTTGTTAGCGCAGAGTCTTTCTCCATGTGTATTATTTTTCCATAATTACACCACTGGTTGCTGCTTTCGTTGCAGCCTCTCTCATTTTTCCTCATGATAACCCTGTAACCCCGAAACCCCAATCAGTGTTGCCAACCGTAGGGATAAATCCCTACATGTAGGGATTTTTCCTGCATTTTTGATGATGTAGGGATGTAGGGACGGATATTTTGAAAATGCCCTAAACGTAGGGATTTTTTGGAAAATTGATTGATAAATAGGTATTAGTCTAAAAAACAGTCAAAGTACCTAGGTACTCTGTCAATCCTGTCTAAAAAATAAAAATAATAATAATACCTACTAAAAAAGCTATTAATTCAACTTGATAAATTGTACCTTTTACCTTTTATATTTTTTTCTTCTTCTTATTTTCCTCTTTCCCCCCTTTTAGTGACGTGGAACAAAAAATAAAGGTAAATACTATATTATTATAGCAAATAATATATTTATATATTAATAATAATGCATCAAATATGGGACCTAAAAATGTAGGGATATTTTCCTAAAAGTAGGGATTTTTTTTGCTTCTGGTAGGGATTTTCTCAAAAACCAGTTGGCAACACTGAACCCCATTCACATAAGAGTTCACACCGACCGACCACTGTGAATGATCAATTTCCCTCTGTTAAACATCCCAGAGCAGTGTTTTTCTACCTCAAATTACGCGCCAATTCTGTTAATATTCAGCCAACTTTGAATTTTCCATCATGATTCAGAAGTGTTTTTTGAGCTTTGTGTGTACTGCGTTCCATGATCTTTAAAGTAATATAAATGAGCTTTCTTTTTTCTAAAACTAAACATAATAGGGTATTTTTTTAACTAGTGATACGCAGAATTGCAATTTTAGAAGTACTTTAAATTCACGAAAGGGAGAAAAGGGAAAAATCGAATTTTAGAAAAGTATTGAACTTATGATTAAATATCTCTCTGGTCTTTCAATATTTTTTTATGCAACCAACTGCATTTAAAGAGAAATATGCATGACTATCCATACATGAAGTCAAAAATTACTTACTGGCTATCATTTCTTTAAAAACGTGCATCGATCCAAGTGACCTCTAGACCTGTGGGAAAAACAGGGATTTGGCCATAACTCTTTAACGAAGCAAAATGCCCCACTGCAAGTTTCACTCATATGATAGTCCACGGTGGGCTGAACCTACCCTCAAAATATTTGCATCTGTATACGGGACACCCTGTATAGTAATAATGATAACATCCCTAATGTACACAACTACACACCCACACCACTTTCCCATGGCCAAACTCACACCATACTCAGCCACCTGTTCCTATTACACCTGACAAGTCATTACATGTCTGTCACTTCTTGGAGCTCATTTGCTTTCAAATGACCTTTTCAGTATCAAAAAGAGGAAAGCATTGGCAAAAAAACGAAATTGCTCCTCCAAATTATATACTTTGAATTTTCTCAATCATTAACCAAGCCTCCGTGGCGTCACGTTTTGTGACTACTGCCAGTAGTCCAGAGATCCTGAGTTCGATACCTGGTTATAGCAGACTTTTTGAACAGAAAATGCTGTTCCCTCTGGACATGTGAGGCTGGTTTTTCCGTCCCTACCCAGGCTGGGTGTGGTTAATGTGGGTAGCTGGTACGATTCCAAGTGAATGGAGGGTAGAACCCCCGTCCTGACTATCTCAAATCAGGACGTTAAAACCTAATATATAGATTCAACTGTTCACAAAATTTCGGCCAGCGGAAATTTACCGGTACGGAGAAACAGTGATGAAAAGGTGATTTTCATTTGTAACCGCGCCTTTTTTTTCCTGTAGTTAGCGTCTTAGTTGGAATATTTGAAAATCCCGTCTTAGTCCGCCTTTAGAACATAAAAGATCCCTACATACCAAACTTCAGCCTTCACTTAGTAGCAGAGTAGTTCAGTTTGATGATTGAAACCCAGCCGGGACATGACAAGTTATCCTCCCAATTGGGATTTTGCCCACACATAATAATACGTCTTGGGCTTACTGCTGGAATAATGGGACTTAATAATCCTAGTTGGGCCGTATAAATAAGGCACTAATATTATTATTAGATACTAATGATTTTCGCATTTATATCTAAGAATTACTTATGTTCAAACATAAGAGAAGAATTTTTTATTGATGGAAAAATAAAAAGCTCATCTCTAAAAAACGGAATGAAATTTTCATCTAGTACAATGCTGATGACAGGAATTTCTGAGGTGAAATTTCTGCTGATAATATTACTGAGAGCAGCCGAGTTCCTATCAGAGAACAGAACATTGTCAGAACTAAACATTATCATTGATTAAAATAAAATTGTGACCTACTGAACGTGGAGCTGTGTACCACACTGTCCAATATCAGGGCAGGATCTACGGGATAAGTTCGAGGGTAGGGTTCCGAATTTAATCCCATGATATGTAATAATAATAATAAGGGCAAAGTTTTGTAAGTGAAGCTATTAAGCCCAGAACAAAATTAAGATGTATTATTTAATAGAGAAAAAAAATCATCAATTATTATTAAAAAAAAAATCATCAATGTCTTACTTTATTCAATCATCATCATCATAGGTTGGCGTCATCGTGAACGATGGTAGCCAGACAGCGTAGGAATGACTCAGCACTTCTACCACTGTCTTTACAAGGGGGCTAATAATTGACAAGGGCCCCCAGAACCAAGCCAATGCTGGTCTACTCCCTGTTTATAGTCCCCCAGCCAGATTATTCAATCACTGACCTCAGTAGCTTGATGGATTAGTCGGCGGAATTGTCTCTAGGTTACAAGAAAGTTTGTTAAAAGTTGATGAGCGCCCTTTACAGAGTGTCTTTGAAAGTTCATAATTCAAAGCCTTTTAATCGGACGCATTACTGTTGTCTTAAGCTTGTCATGTAACTTATTTGTTTTAACCGACCTCAATAGCTTGATCGATAAGGTCGGCTTGTAACCTGGAGGTCGGTGGTTCAAGTCCCGGTTTCAACGTAGATTTAGTAAAGCGAGTTTGAGTAGTTGTGTTATCACGAAAGTTATTAACACAAATATCATAACTTTTATATTCTTCTTTTAAGGGTACATTAATCAATTACAGGAACTGTTTAACCCGTGCTTTGCCATGGTCAGTGACATTTTTTTCTGCACTGGAAAATTTTTGAAAGTGATTTTTTAATATTCCCAGGTGGAATAAAAAAAAATACTTTGTTATTATTGATAACTTTTTTTTTAAAACTTTCAAGTACCTCCCGGATTTCTTCACTGGCCTGACTGCAGCGTCCACATAAGCAACTGACTCACACAACTACTGATCTGCCACGACACTTAATACTTGAGGGATGCGACTAGATATGAACCCGAGATACCGTGAATCCTTGGATGTAAGATTATTAATATTTAATTCTTTACTGGTTAATATGTGTACAAACAAGTGATTATAAAAATTAAAATACAAAATTTCAAACAGTATAAACAAGAAAATAGATAAACAACATAGAAAGCATACATAAAATATAACTAAAGGTTATTATTTCCTATGGCAATCTTTTCCACTAAACCCTAAGAGAACGATTTCCAGGCCAATATTATTAGTATTTAATACTATATTGGCAAACTACTTAATACATATACTGCAACCCAGGACATGAAATAAAAATAGAATGATATGTAGTGAACCAAGGGGTGAGGTTAAAGCCTGTGGCTTTTTCTTCCCCCGAGACCCATTTTACCTCTTTATAAGGGAAAATAACTTCTGTATAAGAGAAAAAAACCTGAATATGAAAGAACAATTTCCAGATCAAATTTATCTGTCTATAAGGGGAACTAACTTCTAACTTCTTTATAAGAGAAACCTGATTATGATAGAACGATTTCCAGATCAAATGTATCTGTCTATAAGGGAAACATGTTTTCAAACATCTAAAATAATATTGAAAACAATATTATTTTCAACAATATTTTAGATGTTTCCATCAAATTTGATAAAAAAAATACTGAAAGATTTTCAAATGACACCTTCCCAAAGTAAATGTTTAAAAACCCATTTTTACCGTTTTCTTCCGTAAATAACAAAAAACTGTTCTTGCATTTTCCACTTAAAGGAGACTGTTTTATCCTGTCGAGAGTTTTTTTCTTTTTTTAATGGCTTAAGATAAGAAATCTTGCGACTTCTACTTACCAGCTTTATTTATTTTTACAAATTACAATATTATTAAAAAATATTAAACAAATTAACAATACATCTTATAAACTAAGTACATTGTTTTTTTGATGTGTTACCTATATGTAATATGTATATTGATTTTCTCTTTTAAAATATAACAATACAGTATTTTAATACAATTATTTCTTGTTGTCACAAAGGACACATTAATCGGAAAGGTATCAACATTCTTAACTAAGTTCTTATACAAAAGTTCTCGATTTTTTAGCTTACAGCCCAATATCATATGATCAATATCTCCCTCCTTAATAGGTGTTGAGCTTTAGGATCTATTGTTATTTTTGTGGGTTCTTAATTTAGAATGACTAAACATTAAATTTTTAATCAGCATTGTTTCAACTTTTATCATAGATGCTTAGGTAGGTAGTTACCAGGACAGTACGTGAACCTGACTTTAACTATTAAAAAAAAAAAAAAAAAATTCGTGTGTTTCAACCTAATTTTAAAAGTGTTACCATTGAAATTATAAAATGATTTTATGAGAGTCTGATAGTTACATGATAAAGAACTTACATGGAGATAAGGGTTAGGGACGAGAAAGATTATTAAAGAGTTTCAAGTCCAAGAATTCTTCGTAAAATTGAGAAACACTGGATGGCTGGAAAGACAGAAGATAAAGGGAATAAGAAGACAGCCAAGACCCCTACAAAGGAAAATTATGTCGACGGTGTGTCATTTATTCAAGAAAAACCAGGCAACCATTTTTCTCAAGAGCTATAATGGTAAGATTTTTTTCAGATTACCGTCGCTTCAGTAAGCAAATTCTTAAAAACAGAATTGTAACGCAGAATTCTTCGTTAAAATTGCTAAAAATAATGGACAATACTAAATTCTCAACCAAAAAGAAAAAATATCTATTCGGCATTTTATTCTAAAACGTTCTGATCAGGACGTTAAAACCAAATCGTTGGCGTTAGGAAGGGCAAGTAGCCGTTAAAACGTGCTCCACCGTACCAACCTCAACCATGAGGTTGAACAATACCGACTCCAAGAGCAACATAAGCTAATATGGGATATCGGCAAGGGAGATTACTCGTATAAGAAAAACCTTATAGTAGCAGGTTCCAGAGCAAACGATTGCACCACATTGCGAGAGAAAACATGACATACGGAATTTAAGGTTACTCATCTTATTTGACCAGGCACCCAAGAATAAACCCAGTGACTCATTGCAAGCAGTGGGAAAATGACATAATTGTGAAATATCTACTCACCCTGAAGCTTTTAACAGGGCGTTAAGTTAATTGGCTTCCGATGATTAATTGACAATCCTAAGGAACTTTCTTATTTATTATTATTATTAAAATATAGATGAGCTTTTTTTAGCCTTTTTATTAATAATAGTAAGTAATACTTTTTAGTGGAAGGTAACCACCAGGTGAGGTTAATGCTGAAAGCATTTTCTACCACCTAACCTACTGAGTTTTATTATTATGTGGTCACAAACTCAAATTAATGAGAAAAAAATTCATGCACCGGGTGGAATTCGAACCAACGGATCCCTACGCTACCTGGATTACCAGACTATGGCGTTAACCACTTGACTACCACTGGCGTTAAGTTAATTGGCTTCTGATCACCATAAGAATTGACAACCATAAGAAACTTTTTCATTATTATTATTTTTTAAAGAAAGATGAGCGTTTGACAGCCTTTTTTATATGGTAGCCATGAAGAGACACTGTCCATGGACACAGACCAAAAGTGTCTTGGTAAAGTAGCAATTTGTGGTCTGTGTTGTAGCTAGCCATCCCGTAGTATGCCTCGCCTCTGATGGACGAGAAGTGACACAATACTTCCCAATTTGGTGCTGGGTCAACACGAGCGCACCGGAAGTTATCCCTTAGAATCTCTTCCGATGCACGATGAGAGAACTCAAAAAAAGTGTTAAAGATATTTTGTTAAAAAAGGCATATTACAGATATTTGGAGTTCTTAGAAAACCAAGACCTATGATATCTGTATGACCTATTCTCTTTATAATCATGTATTTTTTACGTTTTCAAATTTCCATTTTTCTGCTATTTATAGTATTCTTACCTATTCTTTCTTTTGTTCTAGTAATATTGACAACTGTACACACTTATGTGTAATAACATGAAATAAAAGAAACTTAAGTAAACCAAAGTATTCAATAATAATTATACCAATGCTACCGAATGCCAAATTTCCCTGGGAGATGACAGTCATCTCTGTCCCGGTAGCTCAGTGGTAAAGGTGGCACTCTGAGAATCCAGAGATACCAGAGGTCGCGGGTTCAAAACCCAGCCGGGACATGACAAGTAATGCTCCCACTTGGGATTTTTACCACATAATAATATGTCTTGGTCATACTGCTGGAATAATAGGACTTTATGAGTCCTAATCGGGGAGTATAAAATAAGGTGATATCATTATATATTATTATTATCTCTGATTGAACAGCTGACGACGGAGGTATAGACAATAGTCAAACAGAGAGCCACGTTGTCTAGAGGTCCGTAAAGGACAAATCATAATCAGCTTGCATTAATCATCAGCTCAAGTAATACATACATAGAAATAGAATACATTACATAGATCTATGTATGTATGTACCTATCTAGGTAGACGTAGGATAATACATAAACTATGGCCAAGTAAGGAAGTGGTTAGA
>CM044960.1:1189689-1217110 GCA_024516035.1 Bactericera cockerelli
AAGTTCATAATTCAAAGCCTTTTAATCGGACGCATTACTGTTCTCTAAAGCTTGTCATGTAACTTTTTTGTTTTACCGACCTCAGTAGCTTGATTGATAAGGCGGCGGACTTGTAACCGGGAAGTCGGTGGTTCAAGTCCCGGTTTCAGCGTAGATTTAGTAAAGCTAGTTTCAGTAGTTGTGATATCACGAAAGTGATTAACACAAATATGATAACTTTAAATTTTTAACTTTAAATAAACTTATTTTATTAGAAAAAATAATAATAATAATAATAAATAAAAAATAATTCTGTGTTGGAAATTTACTGGTCAATTTTGTTTCCATAACTACTACCAAATTTGACAGAACGTTGTAGAATGTTATTATGTGACCTTTTATATAAGAGTGTCTTTGAAAATTCATAATTCGAAGCCTTTTCATCAGACGAATTATTGTTCTCTTAAGCTTGTCATGTAACTTGTTTTTTTTTTCAACTTATTTTATTTTCCAACAATTTCAAAGTGTTGGAAATTTACTGTTCAATTTTAGATAGTAATAATAATAATAATAATAGAAAATCTTAAAAGGGCAAAGTTTTATAAGTAGTAAAGCTATTAAGCCCAGATCTCGTTTTTTCTTATCGCGGTTCACTATTGTAGCAGGTGGCAAGTCTGGCTGGGGGACGTTTAAACAGGGAGATGACCAATCACTCGCTAGAAGACTATAAACAGAGATAAGACTAGCCAACCCTAACAAGCCAGGCTAGCTTGTAGTTCCCTAGCCGCGGGACGTTAAACAGGGAGAAGAACAATGTCTCGCTAGAAGACTATTATAAACAGACACCAGACTAGCCAACCCTAACAAGCCAGGCTAGGTTGCAGTTTTCCAAGGGTTTTATGGCTTATAAGGAAAAAGTCTAAGTTCTCATGATAGTTGATCGCACATATAAATAAGTGGTTCATGACGAGCCAGTTTTTGATTTAAGTTGGCTGGAGACAATCACTCCCCCAGCTCTAGCCAAGCTGGTTAAAACAACAACATCATGGTTGTTTTTTGCCATTCAAAGAGGGAATACTTCTTGCATCCTCGTGTTCCCTCCCGGAAGGACGGTCCCTGAGAGAAGTTTTTTGTATTTAAAAAAATAAAGCATGAAAAAGTTCACTTTCTCTACATGGTTTTCATTTATGAAGATTTCCAACTTGTGTATCTCTTGAACTCAAAATATTTCTTCATGTGAACAATGAGCGTATACTATCAAGGGTAGGTAGTCACCGTGGCAGAGTGATTTAGCGCGCTAGGCATTGCACGCATGGTGACCTGGGTTCGATTCCCAGCGGGGCAGGAATTTTTCTGCTCTGTACTTGGGTGTTCGGGGTCCACTCATACCTCGTGAGGAAAAATGAGTTGTTACTTGTACAAGAATATGAGTAACTACCAGTGGCGGTATTACCAGAGTAAAAAGAAATTGATGTAATAGAATTCGAAAATTACAGGAGGCTCTTAGTAATGCTGCGCTACCCACAAAAATTGTGAAGAGGCCTTGTGCTTCACAACAAAAAAATCATACATACACTACCAAGGGTAGGTGGTTCGCGTACCAAAGAAAATATAAGAGAGTGTTAAATTTGAACTTACTAATTGTAGAGCGAAGACATGAAATCTATGTGAGTAAAAGAATAGATGGGTCAGAAAAAGACGGTGAAAGGAAGACAGGGAGACCAAAGATGAGATGGAGAGACAAAGCTTAGAAAGACCTAACTGTGTGAGTAGCAGAATAGAAGGGTTAGAAATAGAAGGTAAAAGAAAGAGAGGGAGACCAAAGGTGAGATGGAGAGACAAAGTTTAGAAAGACCTAACTGTGTGAGTATAGCAGAATAGAAGGGTTAGAAATAGAAGGTAAAAGAAAGACAGGGAGACCAAAGATGAGATAGAGAGACAAAGTTTAGAAAGACCTAACAGAGAAAAACTGTGTGAGAATAGCAGAATGGAAGGGTTAGAAATAGAAGGTAAAAGAAAGAGAGGGAGGCCAAAGATGAGATGGAGAGACAAAGTTCAGAAAGACCTAAGACAGAAAAACTGTGTGAGAATAGCAGAATAGAAGGGTTAGAAATAGAAGGTAAAAGAAAGACAGGGAGACCAAAGATGAGATAGAGAGACAAAGTTTAGAAAGACCTAAGAGAGAAAAAACTGTGTGAGAATAGCAGAATAGAAGGGTTAGAAATAGAAGGTAAAAGAAAGAGAGGGAGACCAAAGATGAGATGGATAGTCGAGAGATTTGCGCGTTACAAGGAAAAAAATTTAACAGACAGACCGACAGACAGACGCAAAACCAGATTTAGCATAAATCTTACTGAATAATTCAACCGCTCAAGCCAGGGTTCGAATCCCTCACCTCCCGGTTCGAGACCCAATGGTAACCACTTTGCACGGATGTGCCACACAGACCTCTCTGCTATCTAACCACTTCCTTACTTGGCCATAGTATGTATTATCCTACGTCTACATAGATAGGTACATACATAGATCTATGTAATGTATTCTATTTCTATGTATTTATTACTAGAGCTGATGATTAATGCAAGCTGATTATGATTTGTCCTTTACGGACCTCTAGACAACGTGGCTCTCTGTTTGACTATTGTCTATACCTCCGTCGTCAGCTGTTCAATCAGAGATAATAATAATATATAATGATATCACCTTATTTTATACTCCCCGATTAGGACTCATAAAGTCCTATTATTCCAGCAGTATGACCAAGACATATTATTATGTGGTAAAAATCCCAAGTGGGAGCATTACTTGTCATGTCCCGGCTGGGTTTTGAACCCGCGACCTCTGGTATCTCTGGATTCTCAGAGTGCCACCTTTACCACTGAGCTACCGGGACAGAGATGACTGTCATCTCCCAGGGAAATTTGGCATTCGGTAGCATTGGTATAATTATTATTGAATACTTTGGTTTACTTAAGTTTCTTTTATTTCATGTTATTACACATAAGTGTGTACAGTTGTCAATATTACTATAACAAAAGAAAGAATAGGTAAGAATACTATAAATAGCAGAAAAATGGAAATTTGAAAACGTAAAAAATACATGATTATAAAGAGAATAGGTCATACAGATATCATAGGTCTTGGTTTTCTAAGAACTCCAAATATCTGTAATATGCCTTTTTTAACAAAATATCTTTAACACTTTTTTTGAGTTCTCTCATCGTGCATCGGAAGAGATTCTAAGGGATAACTTCCGGTGCGCTCGTGTTGACCCAGCACCAAATTGGGAAGTATTGTGTCACTTCTCGTCCATCAGAGGCGAGGCATACTACGGGATGGCTAGCTACAACACAGACCACAAATTGCTACTTTACCAAGACACTTTTGGTCTGTGTCCATGGACAGTGTCTCTTCATGGCTACCATATAAAAAAGGCTGTCAAACGCTCATCTTTCTTTAAAAAATAATAATAATGAAAAAGTTTCTTATGGTTGTCAATTCTTATGGTGATCAGAAGCCAATTAACTTAACGCCAGTGGTAGTCAAGTGGTTAACGCCATAGTCTGGTAATCCAGGTAGCGTAGGGATCCGTTGGTTCGAATTCCACCCGGTGCATGAATTTTTTTCTCATTAATTTGAGTTTGTGACCACATAATAATAAAACTCAGTGGGTTAGGTGGTAGAAAATGCTTTCAGCATTAACCTCACCTGGTGTTTACCTTCCACTAAAAAGTATTACTTACTATTATTAATAAAAAGGCTAAAAAAAGCTCATCTATATTTTAATAATAATAATAAATAAGAAAGTTCCTTAGGATTGTCAATTAATCATCGGAAGCCAATTAACTTAACGCCCTGTTAAAAGCTTCAGGGTGAGTAGATATTTCACAATTATGTCATTTTCCCACTGCTTGCAATGAGTCACTGGGTTTATTCTTGGGTGCCTGGTCAAATAAGATGAGTAACCTTAAATTCCGTATGTCATGTTTTCTCTCGCAATGTGGTGCAATCGTTTGCTCTGGAACCTGCTACTATAAGGTTTTTCTTATACGAGTAATCTCCCTTGCCGATATCCCATATTAGCTTATGTTGCTCTTGGAGTCGGTATTGTTCAACCTCATGGTTGAGGTTGGTACGGTGGAGCACGTTTTAACGGCTACTTGCCCTTCCTAACGCCAACGATTTGGTTTTAACGTCCTGATCAGAACGTTTTAGAATAAAATGCCGAATAGATATTTTTTCTTTTTGGTTGAGAATTTAGTATTGTCCATTATTTTTAGCAATTTTAACGAAGAATTCTGCGTTACAATTCTGTTTTTAAGAATTTGCTTACTGAAGCGACGGTAATCTGAAAAAAATCTTACCATTATAGCTCTTGAGAAAAATGGTTGCCTGGTTTTTCTTGAATAAATGACACACCGTCGACATAATTTTCCTTTGTAGGGGTCTTAGCTGTCTTCTTATTCCCTTTATCTTCTGTCTTTCCAGCCATCCAGTGTTTCTCAATTTTACGAAGAATTCTTGGACTTGAAACTCTTTAATAATCTTTCTCGTCCCTAACCCTTATCTCCATGTAAGTTCTTTATCATGTAACTATCAGACTCTCATAAAATCATTTTATAATTTCAATGGTAACACTTTTAAAATTAGGTTGAAACACACGAATTTTTTTTTTTTTTTTAATAGTTAAAGTCAGGTTCACGTACTGTCCTGGTAACTACCTACCTAAGCATCTATGATAAAAGTTGAAACAATGCTGATTAAAAATTTAATGTTTAGTCATTCTAAATTAAGAACCCACAAAAATAACAATAGATCCTAAAGCTCAACACCTATTAAGGAGGGAGATATTGATCATATGATATTGGGCTGTAAGCTAAAAAATCGAGAACTTTTGTATAAGAACTTAGTTAAGAATGTTGATACCTTTCCGATTAATGTGTCCTTTGTGACAACAAGAAATAATTGTATTAAAATACTGTATTGTTATATTTTAAAAGAGAAAATCAATATACATATTACATATAGGTAACACATCAAAAAAACAATGTACTTAGTTTATAAGATGTATTGTTAATTTGTTTAATATTTTTTAATAATATTGTAATTTGTAAAAATAAATAAAGCTGGTAAGTAGAAGTCGCAAGATTTCTTATCTTAAGCCATTAAAAAAAGAAAAAACTCTCGACAGGATAAAACAGTCTCCTTTAAGTGGAAAATGCAAGAACAGTTTTTTTGTTATTTACGGAAGAAACGGTAAAAAATGGGTTTTTAAACATTTACTTTGGGAAGGTGTCATTTGAAAATCTTTCAGTATTTTTTTTATCAAATTTGATGGAAACATCTAAAATATTGTTGAAAATAATATTGTTTTCAATATTATTTTAGATGTTTGAAAACATGTTTCCCTTATAGACAGATACATTTGATCTGGAAATCGTTCTTTCATACTCAGGTTTCTCTTATAAAGAAGTTAGAAGTTAGTTCCCCTTATAGACAGATAAATTTGATCTGGAAATTGTTCTTTCATATTCAGGTTTTTTTCTCTTATACAGAAGTTATTTTCCCTTATAAAGAGGTAAAATGGGTCTCGGGGGAAGAAAAAGCCACAGGCTTTAACCTCACCCCTTGGTTCACTACATATCATTCTATTTTTATTTCATGTCCTGGGTTGCAGTATATGTATTAAGTAGTTTGCCAATATAGTATTAAATACTAATAATATTGGCCTGGAAATCGTTCTCTTAGGGTTTAGTGGAAAAGATTGCCATAGGAAATAATAACCTTTAGTTATATTTTATGTATGCTTTCTATGTTGTTTATCTATTTTCTTGTTTATACTGTTCGAAATTTTGTATTTTAATTATTATAATTACTTGTTTGTACATTATATTAACCAGTAAAGAATTAAATATTAATAATCTTACATCCAAGGATTCACAGCGTCTCTGGTTCATATATCTAGTCGCATCCCTCAAGTAAGTGTCGTGGCAGATCAGTAGTTGTGTGAGTCAGTTGCTTACGTGGACGCTGCAGTCAGGCCAGTGGATAAACCCGGGAGGTACTTGAAAGTTTAAAAAAGTTATCAATAATAATAATAAAGTATTTTTTAATATTCCACCTGGGAATATTAAAAAATCACGTTCAGAAATTTTCAAGTTCAGAAAAAAATGTCACTTAGTGACCATGGCAAAGCACGGGATAAATAGTTCGTGTAATTGATTAATGCACTCTTAAAAAATAATAAATAAATAAACACGTTTCTTTGTATTTATATATCACAATTTTTAGGGGGTAGCGCAGAATTATAGGACTTTTCCATATCTTTTGTTATCCTAATATTTTATTTTTGCCTATAATACCGCCACTGGTCGCTGCTCACACTAAAGCAGCTACTCATTTTTCCTCACGAGGTATGAGTGGACCAGAACACCCCAGAACAGAGCAGAAAAAATCCTGCTCCGCTGGGGATCAAACCCAGATCACCGTGCGTGCAATGCCTAAAGCGCTAACTCACTCGGCCACGGTGACTTCTTAAAAAAGAAAAGTTATGATATTTATGTTAATTACTTTCGTAATACCACAACTACTCAAACTCGCTTTACTAAATCTACGGTGAAACCGGGACTTGAACCACCGACCTCTAGGTTTCAAGCCGGCCGTCTTATCGATCAAGCTACTGAGGTCGGTAAAACAAACAAGTTACATGACAAGCTTTAGAGAACAGTAATGCGTCCGATTAAAAGGCTTCGAATTCAAAGACACTCTTAAAAAGGCGCTTATCAAGTTTTAACAAACTTTCTTGTAACTTAGAGACAAGTCCGCCGACTAATCCATCAAACTACTGAGGTCGGTGATTGAATAATCTGACTGGGGGACTCTAAACAGGGAGTAGACCAGCATTGGCTTGGTTCTGGGGGCCCTTGTCAATTATTAACCTCCTTGTAAAGACAGTTGTAGAAGTGCTGAGTCATTCCTACGCTGTCAGGCTACCATCGTTCACTATGACGCCAACCTATGATCATGATTTATGTATCTGAACTATATTTCTATGTATTTTAACTATATATGAAGACCGAAACTGGTAGTTTGTGAATTCTGCAAATGTTCGGAGGCGGAGTTGTCCATATAGGATTGTCCCGGTAGCTCAGTGGTATAGGCGGCACTCTGTGAATCCAGAGGTCGTGGGTTCAAAACCCAGCCGGGACATGACAAGTTATCCTCCCATTTGGGATTTTAAATAAATAAATAATAATAATAATACCGGGTGTACCGGTTCATTTATTAACGAGCGTCAGAGCTCTTTGTACAATATAACAATATTTATAACAAAAATCAATCGAGATACACTAAAAATAACGCAACACATACATACATACATTTTAAATGGTAATTGAAAGACATTAAAATGCTCTACTATATATATCACAGTTGTTTAAAAATCAAATCCACAGTTGGTGTTAGCAGATCTTAACATCCTGTTAAGAGGAGCATAATACGTGTAATTTGAATCACATGATGTCACGTAGAATGTGTTGGCCCTCCTGAGTCTCCGGTGGCAATCAAAAGGAATGAGCCCCAACAAACCACTACAATCAACTTCGCCAGAGATTAGCTTTTGTAGAAACCTTGAATCAGCTTGATGACGGCGCTCTTTGAGAGAATCAAGATTGGCAGAAGAATTCGGATGACGGTAGTTGAAGTAATTGAGAAATTTCTTCTGCACCCTCTCCAACAAAAGCTCATGTACATTGTAATATGGCGACCACACGACGCATGCGTATTCTAATAGCGAACGAACAAGAGAAATGTAGAGAAGACGGAAAGAAATCGAAGATAAACCTTTAGATGATCGATAGATGTACCCAAGAAGACGGTGACATCTCATTGAAACCGCGGAAATGTGTGGTATGAATGAGAGCTTGCGATCGAGTTCGATACCCAAATCTTTGATCTGGTCTACATTGTTGAGAGATTTGGAATCCAGATGATAGTCAAAACCAACAGGATGCGCACGTCGAGAAAAGCACATGATGGCACATTTGCTGTGTGTTAACTGCAGGTTATTTAAAGAGAGCCATCGATGAAATGAGTCCAGGTCTCCCTGGAGTAACCTGCAGTCATCATGGTTAGAAATGGATTTGTAGATTTTGACATCATCCGCAAACATTTGAAGATAAGAATTCTGAATAACACCGGGATTTTTACCACATAATAATACGTCTTGGGCTTACTGCTGGATTAATGGGACTTTAATAGTCTTAATCGGGCAGTATAAATAAGGCGATATTATTATTATTATTATTATTATTATATATATTAATATCAAATAAACATGGGTTTACCCCGTCAATTTATGAAAATTAAAAAAAAGATGATTATTGAATAAAGTAGGACATATCATGGGATTAAATTCGGGACCCTACCCCCGAACTTATCCCGTAGATCCTGCCCTGATATTGGACAGTATGGTATAGCTCCACGTTGAGTAGGTCACAATTTTATTTTAATCAATGATAATGTTTAGTTCTGACAATGTTCTGCTCTCTGATAGGAGCTCGGCTGCTCTCAGTAATATTATCAGCAGAAATTTCACCTCAGAAATTCCTGTCATCAGGATTTTATTTATTTATTTGCACTTTATTAATTGGACTTATTATATAGGTACAACACATATAATTACAATATACAATATTAGAGAAGAAAAAATAGAATAAATAAATAAATATAAACATAATATATGCTAAAGGGCGGGGTTATTGCCTTTGGCAATCTCTTCTACCCAACCTCAACTTTTTTTGGAATGAGCTTTTTATTTTCCCATCCATTAAAACACTTTTTCTATTATGTTTAACCCTGTTTATTCTTAGATATAAATGCGAAAATCATTAGTAATAATAATATTAGAGCCTTATTTATACGGCCCAACTAGGACTATGAAGTCGCATTATTCCAGCAGTAAGCCCAAGACGTATTATAGTGTCGTCAAAATCCCAAATGGGAGGATAACTTGTCATTTCCCGGCTGGGTTTCAAAGTTCAAACTGAACTACACTGTTACTCCGTACTCTGCTACTAGTTGAAGGCTGAAGTTTGACTGCTGGAGTAAAGGGACTTTTCAGTCTTACCTCGGCAGTAGAAACAAGGTATATTCTATTCTATTCTAAAGGCAGACTAAGATGGGATTTTCAAATATTCCAACTAAGACGCTAACCACAGGGAAAAAAGGCGCGTTTACAAATGAAAATCACCTTTTCATCACTGTTTCTCCGTACCGGTGAATTTTCGCTGGCCGAAATTTTGTGAACAGTTGATTCTGAATATTTGGTTTTAGTTGAGATAGTCAGGACTCCATTTACTTGGAATCGTACCAGCTCCTCACATTAACTACACCCAGCCTGGGTAGGGACGGAAAAACCAGCCTCACTTGTTCAGAGGAAACACCATTTTCTGTTCAAAAAGTCTGTTACAACCAGGTATCGAACTCAGGATCTCTAAACTTCAGGTAGTAGTCACAAGCGTTACGCCACGGAGGCTGGGTTAATGATTGAGAAAATTCGAAGTATATAATTTTGGAGGAGCAATTTCGTTTTTTTGCCAACGCTTTCCTCTTTTTGATGCTGAAAAGAAATAGGTCATTCGAAAGTAAATGAGCTCCAAGAAGTGACAGACATGTAATGACATGTCAGGTGTAATAGGAACAGGTGGCTGGCTATGGTGTGAGTTTGGCTAGGGGAAAGTGTTGGGGGTGTGTACATTAGGGGATGCTATTATTATTATTCACTGAAACAAATTCAATAAATAAAATTATTCACTAAAACAAAAATTAAAAAATGCTTGTACATACTGCTGTGTTAGGCCTAAAGACAACACCTAACATAAAATGTCAGGTGTACCCATAATTTTATTTCCAAATTTGTAACGTAGATCGTTTTACAAGACACCTATTCAAGGTCCCGAGTTCAAACCCCCGCGCCAACAAAAATTTGTATTCTTAATTTGGTTACAGTTGGTTGTAAGGGATACCTTCCGGTGGGCTCGTGTTAACCCAGCACCTAAATGTGAAGTATTGTGTCACTTCTCGCCCATCAGAGGGGAGGCACAATACGGTATGGGCAATTGGGCAGGCTACAACACAGACTACAAGTGTCTACAGTAGCTCCTGTTTCATAGCTATTAAAAAAGGCTGTGAAAGACCCATCTTTAAAATAAATAAAAAATATCATTTTCTTGCTCTTGCAGTGGTCCTTGAACTCAAGAAACGATTTATTTTTTAAACGAGTTTGGAAAAATAATAATAAAAGAAAGCCAGGATAAAATCAATTCCTGATAGAAAGCATGTCACTGCTAATACAGAGGCGGATGCCAGTGTGGTAGGCATCCTACCAACACTTTCCTTTTTATATGAAATATTTTACAAATAAATAAAAAACTAAATAAAGGCGAGGACCAAAGTGAAAAATGTTGTGGACGTAATCTATGAAGCAAAAAAGAGATGGGCTGGACACGTAGCAAGAATGAAAGATTAAATTTGTGCTGGTAGTCAAGTGGTTAAAGCGCTAGTCTGGTAATCCAGGTAGCGTAGGGATCCGTTGGTTCGAATCCCACCCAGTGTATGAATTTTTCCTCATGAATTTGAGTTTGTGAACTTTGTGACCACATATGTAATAATAAGACTCGGAAGGTTAGGTGGTAGAAAATGCTTTGAGCATTAACCTCGCCTGGTGGCAAAACATCCCAGTGAATGGACGGTAAAACCCCCGTCCTAATCCAGGACGTTCAATCAAATAGAACCGTTGGCGTTAGGAAGGGCATCCAGATTGCAGCCGTAAAAATGTTCCAAAACCAACCAACCTCAACCATGAGGTTGAACAACGTCGACCCTGCTTAAGCGGGATAAGACAGATTAAAAGAAGAAGAGAAGACAGGGATGGAGACATAGCGACCTGCAACACTGGAGAGAAATCACCAGTGTTGCCATCACGGGTCCATCAGAGAATATGCCACTCGCAATAACTTGTCAATGGAAAGAAAATACCTGTTTAATATTTACCTTCGTCATATATGTACTTGTACCTAAGTATGTATATACTTTACCTACCTCCTGATATATGCACCTAAGTATGTATATGTATATATTGTATATGCAATCTGAATCTGCAGGCTCTTACAGTAGTGAGTAGTCTCACAAATGCTGACCATAGCATAATAATCTAGCGGATGCTATTCAGAACCATTTGATGACGTCTCAAAACTTAACAAAACGATAACAACTCAGACGTGTTCAACACTGTAAATGAAAGCAAAACAATGATTTAATTTCAACACTTTGTTTTTTGAGTGGCCCCACGAATCCACTTGAAATATTACTGGTGCCCATCGTAGGGATCCGTTGGTTCGAATCCCACCCACTGCATGAATTTTTCCTCATTAATTTGAGTTTATGACCACATAATAATAAGACTCTGAGGGTTAGGTGGTATAGAAAATGCTTTGAGCATTAACCTCGCCGGTTGGTTACCTTCAACTAAAGAGTATTATTATTAATTTATTAATATTAGACCATATTTTTCTTAGAAAACATTAATTTATAGCTTCTTAGAGTGATATTTCCCTACCATTAAAGTACGACCCGATAGCTCAGTGATTAAGGCGTCGGTCTGGTAATTGAGAGGTCGTGAGTTCGCAACCCAGCCGGGACATGACAAGTTATCCTCCCATTTGGAACTTAGTCTTGGGCTAACTGCTGCAATAATGGGACTCATTAGTACTATTTTTTTTTTATTAAGATTTACAAAATAATTTATGATTGAAGCATTTCCTCTTCTTTTACTATGTCTTATCTCGCTTAAGCAGGGTCGACGTTGTTCAACCTCATGGTTGAATGGCTAGACCAATTTTTTGGTAAAGAAAATGATTGGAACGGGGATCAATGTATGTAATTCAATGTAATGATCAAATCACCTGTAATCCTAATCACTTTCTTTCCCAAATTAATACTAATTGGGCAGTATAATTAAGGCGATATATTATTATTAAAGTAGGGTTACAGTAAAATTTATCAGCCTCAGTAAAAATCTCCAAAACAGCATCGATGGCACGTTGAATAGACCAGATCTCGCTGTGTCACTGCAGTTAAGCAACGTCCAGCGACATTAGGACTTGGATGGGTGACCATTCAAATTCGCGTCCTCGTGATGCTGGCTATTCCCGGCCCAACCCAGGCTGAGTGAGGTTATTGTGGATAGGGTTTGAGAATTTACAGTGAATGGAGGGTGAAACTCCCGTCTTACCATTAAGTAAACGAAAGGAACAAAAAAATCCATGATATAGAAACTTGATCTACCGACAAAAAAAAATCCATGATCTACCGACAACCATCAGGTATCGAGTCTTTTTCACTCCCCACTAGCCTAAATCTAACTCACAACCATACAACCTAATAACGAAATTATAATCATCATCATCATCATCATCATCATAGGGTGGCGTCATCGTGAACGATGGTAGCCAGACTGTGGAGAAATGACTCAGCACTTCTACCACTGTCTTCACAAGGAGGTTAATAATTGACAAAGGCCCCCAGAACCAAGCTAATGCTGGTCTACTCCCTGTTTATAGTCCCCCAGCCAGACTAAATTATGATACATAATAATAATACTCTTTAGTGGAAGTTAACCACCAGGCGAGGTTAATGTTCAATTCGAACCAACGGATCCCTACGCTTCCTGGATTACCAGACTAGAGCGTGAACCACTTGACTACTAGTGCACAATTACCCCGCGTAAACAACAAATAAAATTAAGTGAAAAATGTTACTACCTACAAATGTTCTACATAAAGACTTTCTCATTTGGTAAAAGACTTTCTCCTACTTATGAATGTAAAAGTTATGAAAAAAAGTTATCATATTTGTGTTAATCATCACTTCCGTGATATCACAACTACTCTAACTCGCTTTGCTTAATCAACGCTGAAACCGGGATTTGAACCACCGACCTCCAGGTTACAAGGCCGCCGCCTTATCGATCAAGCTACTGAGGTCGGTCTTATGAATGTATACTTATGAATTTATAAAGTGTGTAATGGTAGAAAAAGCATAGAAACAAGAAGGAGAAAAAGTTAAGGAAAAGTAAAAAAAAAGTCTAAAGAAAAAAGGAAAATAAGAGAGAGAAGGAGGTAAACAAATATTTAGAGACATGTGAGACGAATTATGGCAGAGGAAAGTGAGGGGACGTGAGAAACAATGAGAGGACAGAAGAGATGTTTATTTAAAGTAGGAGAAGAGACAAAATGTTTTTGACAAGTAATAGCAGAAGAAAGGAAAGAGAGAATCGAAAGAGGAAAGATAGTATCAAAAGTAGTAGGAGGAGGAGAAATTCTACTAAAAGTAGTAGTAGCGAAAGACAGTAGAGGAATCAAAAGTAGTTGCAAAAGAGAGGAATTATCAAATGTAGTAGGAGAAGAGAGTATCAAAGGTAGGAGGAGAAGAGAGGAAAGAGATTATCAAAAGTAGGAGGATAAGAGGATAAGAGAGGAAATGTGTAACATAAGTAATAGGGTAAGATATATAGGGAACGGGAGGACATAATTATGTACCATAACACTTTTCCTCCCTTAGTGTTTGAGAAGAAAAGAAAAAAAAAGCAATCAGAAGAAGAAAACTCGGTTAAGACATCAGTTCATAACTTAGATAACAGATATAAAATAGAGGAGAGAGAGGAAAATGAGAGAGAGAGAGAAAAAAAAATGAGAGAGAGAGAGAGAGGAGAAGAACACTGACATAATTCTGGGGAGAGAGAGAGAGAGAGATCAGAAATTGAGAAGAATGTAATACTTTAGTATGGCGCTATACCAGAGTATTACATTTAGTATGGTAGATAAGAAAACTATAATATAATAAATGATTATGGCCTGGTAAGAGTTCATATTGCAAAGATAGACAAATATTTTTGGATTTTTTTTTTTATTTTTTTTTATTTAATTTTTTTGGAAAGGAGAGAAATCCAGTATGTATATATAAGTGGTAGTTTTCAGTTTCCTTCAGGCCTATTTTATATAAAAAAAATATTCAGGCATTTATTTTTGTCCACATGCTACATACAGCATTGGAAATTCACAATGAATACTACCTATATCTACTCAAATCTGGACTTAGTAGACTTAATGCAAAAATGATTTTATGTGAGAATAAACAAGGATATTGAATTACATTTATACATTTGATCTACATAGATTATACATCTACATAGATTATATGTAGATAATTTACAGATGGGCAAGATCTTTACCTAGTACCTAATTATCTTCCAAAAAGTGACTTTAAGTTTTAAAGAATAAGTTCAAAAAAATTATTGAACAATTTTTTTTTTTGGTTTAACGTCGTGTTTTCCTAGGTAATTTTTGTCTTACCAACCGACGACCTTAGTTGATAACGACTCGTAACCACTTATGATAACAAAATTTGCAATGGCGAATTTAAAGCTATTCTTGCTTCCGGATTGATAAGCTCCTTGTTTTTCGCATTTTGGATGATTCATCAGTGAATACCTAGTCGTTTGAACTTTCGTACTGTTAAAGTTAAGTTATCATATTTGTGTTGATCACTTTTGTGATATCACAACTACTCAAACTCGCTTTACTAAATCTACGCTGAAGCCGGGACTTGAACCACCGACCTCCGGGTTACAAGTCCGCCGCCTTATCGATGAAGCTACTGAGATCGGATTTCGTACTGGATTGCAAAGACGAAGGCTAATTGGCCTTTGTCTTTGCTTCCCAGATAGCCAACAAGTTAACATCCATTAAGTCTAATAGATAAATCGACTGATTAATTGGTTGCTTAGTGCTAACCGAGTTCTTTACTCAGCGTCAGTTTTGCAACACTGGAAATAAAAATAAAATAAATAAGAAGAAATATTAAAAAAAAACGAACACAATACTTCGATTTTTCATATTAGAAATTTTTCGGAAGTAAAATATTGTTTACTTACTCAAGTTACGAGCTCAGTGGTAAAGGCGGCACTCTGTGAATCCAAAGATTCCAGAGTTCGTGGGTTCGAAACCCAGCCGGGACATGATAAGTTATTCTCCCATTCGGGATTTTTACCACCGAATAATATGTCTTGGGCTTACTGCTGGAATGTTTTTTTTTTTTTTTTTTTTTTTTTTACAAATTAACGGGGTTTACCCATGTTGATTGTGTATAATATGAATAATAGGACTTTAATAGTCCTAATCGGGCAGTATAAATAAGGCGATATTATTATTATTATATTTAAGATCCCCGAATGTATTGTTTGATGACTGAAACACAATACTTCAATACTTCAAACATATTTTGCTTAACTTTTAATGTGGACCAATAATTTTTTATACATTTACTGTAGCTCGGATTTTAATATATTTACAAAATTAAACTAAGTTAAGACTTTGGTAAGTTCATAATATATATGCTTAGGAATAAAAAAATCAGCAAGAATTGGCGAATCTCAGTCCCGGTGTTCAATGGAGCATACCCGACTCAGATCAGTTACTTGACCAAGATTTTCATTGGGAATAACACGAGACCTTCAGCAGTCTCCTGTGTTCTGAGTACGACGGATGAGTCAGACAAGAGTCAGTACTCTTGAGTACGGTAGATGACTCAAATAAGTCAGTACTCTTGAGTACGACGGATGACTCAGATGAGTCAGTACTCTTGAGTACGGTAGATGACTCAAATAAGTCAGTACTCTTGAGTACGGTAGATGAGTCAGTAATCCTGAGTACGTCAGATGACTTAGATTAGTCAGTACTCTTCAGTACGACAGATAACTCATTAAAGAGTCAGTACTCTTGAAAAGGACAGGACAGATGACTCAAATGAGTCAGTACTTCTGTGTAAGAAAGAAGAGTCAGTCTCTTTAGTACGACAGATGAGTCAAATGAGTCTGTACTCCTGAGTACGTCAGATGACTTAGATGAGTCAGTACTCTTGAGTACGACAGAGAACTCAGAAAAGAGTCAGTACTCTTGAAAAGGACAGATGACTCAAATGAGTCAGTACTCCTGTGTAAGACAGATGAGTCAGTACTCTTGAGTACGGCAGATGACTTTAATTTGGCTTTAACGTCGCATGGTGCATGGTCATAAACGACGGGGGTTTCACCTTCCATTCGCAGGAAACTCACAAACATGCTACCAACATTAACCTCACCCAGCCTGGGTTGGGTCGGAATGCCAGCATCACGAGAACCAGGTGCATTCAACATGCCGACGCTGGCAACCCTAAGAACTTTCCACCAATCACAACCTTCTTCTTTTACTCTGTCTTATCCGGCTCAAGCAGGGTCGACGTTGTTCAACCTCATGGTTGAGGTTGATTGGTTTTCCACCAATCACAATGCTCCATACAAAAGATCTAATTCATGATAAACTTTCAGTCATCAAACAATACATTTGAGGCTCTTAAATTTAATAATAATAATATTATCGCCTTATTTATACTGCCCGATTAGCACTATTAAAGTTCCACTATTCCAGCAGTAAGCCCAAGACATAATTATTTTCGGTGGTAAAAATCCCGAATGGGAGGATAACTTGTCATGTCCCGGTTGGGTTTCGAACCCACGAACTCTGGAATCTTTGGATTCACAGAGTGCCGCCTTTACCACTGAGCTACCGGGACACGATCATAAATATAATATCCCTCGTTCATAAGAATCATAAGCCATGTCAGAAGTGAAACCACCTGCCTGGCTGTTCAGGGCAGGTGCAAACATTTGAAGTGGTTCACACCGCAAAGTGGTTCTGATTTTTGACTCGTGCCCACAACCGTGCTCCTCTTTCTTCATTATCCACTCCTCTCTCACCTATTTTATTTCACGGTGGTGGAAGGATTAAATGGACGCCCAGATCCAATATCCAGATTATTTATTTATTTACACTTAATTTTTTACAAAACAATCAACAACAACAAATTAATAACAATATATTAAAAAAAAACTTAGAAATATATATGTACAAAAAAATAAAGAACATTAATATTTTTTAATACAATTGTTTTGTAATCCGGGCCAAAGTAGTTTAAGCGAAGTAAAATAGTGGTAAGTTTTTCCTTGCCACAATTTTACCTTTGTTAATTGAGAAACGCGCTATGAAAGTATCGACGCTGGCTTTGTTACCCAAGACAATCTCCACCATCCAACCGGGCTTGTTAGGGTTGGCGAGTCTCTTCTCTGAATTTAATCCTCTAGCGAGACACTTTTTCTCTCGCTGTCTCAAAATCTGTCTAAAATACGTTAAAATACTTTTTCTTTAATGTATTTTTTTAGATGCTTGTGGTGTGTTCTGTAGCTTGCCCCTAAAAAATCTAGTATAATTGATGAGTCTGAAGTATTATTCTTCTTTAGTGTCAATAAATTCACTATTCTTAGTTATCCTTTTTAAGGCCCTTATCCTCGTGATAATCCTATTTTAAAGATTTATCCTCAAATTAAATTTCAAGAGCTTCTAATCAATCTCTACCCACTACTGATGGATTATCTTATCATTTCTCGAAATATGTATATTTTATTAATTGAGGGACACTTTTCTCCCTCCTTTTTTATTTATCTCTCTCCCTCCCTCCCATTACTCTCTCTCTATCTCTCTTTCTCTCTCTTTCTTGCTCTCTCTCTCTCTCTTTCCTACACCCTCCCTGTATCTCTCTCTCTTTCTCTCTCTCTCCTCTTTCTCTCTCTCTCTCACTCTCACTCTCTCTCTCTCTCTCTCTCTCTCTCTCTCTCTCTCTATCTCTCTATCTATCTATCCTACACCCTCCCTGTATCTCTTCCTCTCCCTTCTTCCCTCTCATAACTCTATCTCTTCTTTACCCTTCTCTTTTTTCTAAATGTATATTACTCAAATTATAACAGTATTTACTAGATAGAATACCTTTAGATAGAAACCTATAATTTTATTATGTAGGTAAATAATAATGATAATAGATAAGAAAAATGGTCATGGGATGATTAATTGGTCAATTTTTACATTTATTTAGCAAGCATTAAGAGAAGAGACATCTCCCAATAAGTTATACATTAGCTTAGGAGATTATTGTATGTAACTAAACTTATTGTATAATAAAGAAATATATTCAATTCAATTCAAAAATTCTGTCTCCCTCCCAATCAATTCAATTCAATCCTTCTGCCTCTCTTTATCCCCCCTCCCTTTCCTTCTCCCCTTCTCCCTGCCTTTCTATCTCTCCTTCTCCTTTTTTCCTTCTCTCTATCCCTCCCTCTACCTCTTCATCTCACTCCCTCTCAAATCTCTATTTCTCCTTCTCCCTCCCTATCAAATTATCCTTCTCTCCCCCCTCTCTATCTCTCTCTCTCTCTCTCTCTATATCTCTCTCTCTCCTCCCTCCCTCCCTCCCTCTCTCCCTCCCTCCCGCCTTTCCTCCGTCCCTCCCTTCTTCCACCCACTTGCCTCTTTCTCTTCCCATATTTTCTCTCTCCTTTTCTTTCTTTCTCTCACTTTTTTCAATAATTCCACCCTATCTCTCTCTCTCTCCTATCTTTCTCTCTATCTCTCTCTCTCACTCTCTCTATCTCTCTTCTCTTCTTTTCTCTTCTGTTCTCTCTATACCACTCCTTATCTCATTTGTTCCTACACAACTCTCTATCTCTCTCTCCCTCTCTTTCTCTTTCTGCTACTTCACTATTTTTCTTTCTTATCTCCTTTTGAATAATCTCCCTGGTTTTTACCCTCTTTTTCACTCCTTCTCTCCCTACCTCCCCCCCCCCCCCCCTCCTCTTCCCATTACTTCCCCTCTTAAAATTCATCTTCCATTCGCTGCCTATAATTCCCATCTTTTGATCTCTGAGTTGTGCTTTGCTTCTTCCTTACATTCTTTCTTCTGATATACATACATAGTTAAAAGAGATATACATACACACATAGACAGTAACACTAGTATGTAAATACATACCTTACCACACATGGGTTCTTGCAGGCCGCGCGGGCCATAACATCCAGAAAACAGCTTTTTCCATTCCTCTCTTTCCTGAGCTACTTCAAACAATCTTTAATAACACGACGAGGGTTTTATACTTCATTTGCTGGAAACTCACAAATCATTTACTCTAATGAATCTCACACAGCCTGGGTGGGGCTGGCAATAGCCAGGCACCACGAGGGTAAGAATTTGAATGGTCACCCATCCAAGTCCTAGCCTCGCTGAACGTTGTTTAACTTCGGTTACAGAACGAGAACTGGTCCATTCAGCGTTGAGGCTGCCCGCTGGCACGTTGAATGAACCCTAATACCCTATACTAAAATAGGGTAAAATATACCCTATACTAACAAAAGTTCATTAACCCTTAAAAGCGTTGGGTTAGGTAGACATTCCAGCCGGAAATTGTGGAAGTATTAGGAGTGTCAGAACCAACATCAACCATGAGGAAAAGGTTGCTCAATGCCAACCCTAAGTAGGTTTGGGAATAGTCAAATTGAAAGGAGATAGAGAGGAAATACCGACCTCAGTAGCTTGATCGTTCAAGTCCCGGTTTCAGCGTAGATTTAGTAAAGCTAGTTTGAGTAGTTGTGATATCACGAAAGAGATTAACGAAAATATGATAACTTTTCAAGTTTTTTTAACTTCACTTAGAGAGGAAATAATAACAATTTCGAAGTCCAGTACACCCTATACCAGTTTTATTGTTATCGTAAACTGTCCCTATTTTGTGGACCGCTGTGGAGAACATGTTTCGTCCAAACTTTGCTAGATACTAGTAGCATTCAAGTGGTTGACGCGCTAGTCTGGTAATCCAGGTAGCGTAGGGATCCGCTGGTTCGAATCCCAACCCCAACCAGTGCATGAATTTTTCCTCATTAATTTGAGTTTGTGACCACATAATAATAAGACTCTGAGGGTTGGGTGGCCGAAAATGCTTTGAGCATTAACCTCGCCTGGTGGTTACCTTCCACTGAAGAGTATTATTATTATTATTATAAATATAATGGCAACATATTGTGATTGTTGTGGCACTTGTGTTAGAGAGCGTGCTAGAAGCACCTCCACTAATTCCATGATTTCTGACGACAAGGGGGTTTTAGAGTTTTAAATTTCCAGTTTTTTGTTCCAGAAACACTCTCCACTCTCATAATCTCCTAATCTCCTTTTCAACTGTCACACAACGCACTCTTAATTGGTTAATTTGAACGCAAAACCAATCAGAGAGTGTGTTGTGTGAAGGTTGAAACGGAGATTCGGGGATTTCGAGAGTGGAGAGTGTTTTTGGAATGGGCTATTGGTGCGTCGATTTTTTTTATTTATTATTATTGTCAAATTTATCAAATAAAAGTTAGTTATTAATTGGTATGTATTTGACCGAACTCAGTAACTTGATCGATAAGGCGGAGGACTTGTAACCTGGAGGTCGGTGGTACAAGTCTCGGTTTCAGCATAGATTTAGTAAAGCGATATCACGAAAGTGATTAATACAAATATGATAACAACTTATGTATTTGAATTTATATGTGAAATAGGTAATAGACACGTTAGCCAAAAAAATAATGAGGTCACCCTCGAAATATCTATTGTTCTCACTCACACCGATGTAAGAATTTATGTATCAAAAATGAAAGTTGTTACCATGACTCTCAAATCATTTGAGTCCAAATGATCCAGGACTGATTTCATGTTATAGATGATAAAGAGTTGATTCAACCTAAATTCTTCTAATATAATAATAATTCCGTGTCTGTGAGACAGATACCTACCTATATCACGGTGGTGAGAGGTTTATATGAACGCCCAGATTCAATGTTGAGGCTTCTTTCTTGTCCAATGATTCTATTTGGTTTTAACATCCCGATTTGAAACAGTCAGGACGCGGGTTTTACGTTCCATTCGTTGGGTATCGTACCAGCGGCAATAGGTGAGTTCGGTGCGAAGATTACCCGCACCTTTTTCGCACGTATGAATTCGGTGCCGCCGAAAAAAGGTGATGTATGAGTTCGGTGCGGTCCTAATGACTTATAAATTGATTTTTTTTTATAATGTACTCTGTTGCTTGTTAACAGTCATCCTGCTGTTATTAAGTTAGTAGATTATGTTGTAGACAGTTACATTCAGCAAGGCTGTCCATTTCCTCCTTGAAGGCCATGCCTAGGGTTAATAGTAGGGTTAGGTAAAATACAATGAAGGCCATGCCTTGGGTTTATAGTAGGGTTAGGTAAAATACAATGAAGGCCATGCCTTGGGTTTATAGTAGGGTTAGGTAAAATACAATGAAGGCCATGCCTTGGGTTTATAGTAGGGTTAGGTAAAATACAATGAAGGCCATGCCTTGGGTTTATAGTAGGGTTAGGTAAAATACAATGAAGGCCATGCCTTGGTTTTATAGTAGGGTTAGGTAAAATACAATGAAGGCCATGCCTCGGTTTATTAATTGAAGGCCATGCCTATAAGGAAAAAAATACTATAATTACCTGATCATCAGGGAGAGTACCAGGGCACCGAATTCATACATGACCTTTTTTAGGCGGCACCCAATTCATACATGACCTTTTTTAGGCGGCACCGAACTCATACATTTTTTTATTTTCCGCACCGAACTCATACGTAGCCGTACCAGCTACCCTCAATATGCTTAGCCTTGGTAGGGCCCGAAATACCAGCCTCACGTGATCGGAGGGAACAGAATTATTTGTGTAATAAGTCTGCTCCAATCGGGAATTGAACTGAGAATTTCTGGACTACGGGCAGTATGTAATGTATTGCTACAAAGCACGGCTTAGATATTACGGCTATAGCTGTTGTTGTCAAGGTGAAAGTTAAGGGATAAGAGATAGTGTAGGATTAGATTAACTAATCCTCCTTAACACGTCCTCTGGTGGGAATTTCATTGATTGATTTTCTGAAGCTGTGACTGTGACATAAGATTAGTAAATTTAGCAATATTGGTCGCTTGCACAAGATTTAAATGTATGATGGACCTAAGAACATCTTTTTTTCCTCCAAGTAAGTTGATATGTGTTCACAAATATGGGTTTGATTTTGTCTAAAGTTGACATTACACTGTAAAATTCATTTTAGAAGTCACACACCGAAGTATATTTCGAAATGTATTTTCTATATTCATGATGCTGGTTTTTCCCGGCCCCACCCACGCAGGTTGAGGATAAATAGTGAGTTTCCAGCGAAAAGAGGTCTCAAAACACCCGTCTCAAATGACCTAGAATCTAGGTAATTTTAAACAGAAGTTAGGCAAATTCAAACAATTTTTACTTCCCATGAATTTCTAATATTAGAAATCGGAAGTAGGTATTGTGTTCGTTTTTGTATTCTAGCTTTACTAAATTTACGCTGAAACCGGGACTTGAACCACCGATCTCCAGGTTCTTTTTCTAACCATATACCTACATATTTCTTTTCTTTTTCTTTTCTAACCATATATTTTTTATTCCATCGCAATTTTCATTTGTTTCATTCTTTTTATTTTCTATTACCTACATAATTATAAGGTACAGAAAGTATTGTACGTTTGATTTTATTTGTGGTGAAGCACAAGGCCTCTTCACAATTTGTAGGTAGCGCAGCATTACTAAGAGCCTCCAAATTTCTAGATTGCTAAATGTCTCTCACACTTTGTCTTAAGCATGAAGTAGAAAATACCAATCTGTAGCAAGGTATTTATAAAAAGAATACTTTCACAATAATTCATTTATTTCTTTTTTCCTACATTTTATCCTTCGTGGTACTGGCATTCCGGCCAAACCTAGGCTGGGTGAGGTTAATGTGGATAACAGGATTGTAAGTAGAGTAACACCCCCGTTGGCATTTTCGTGATATGACCATGCAGTTGAAAGTGACGTCAAAACCAAACTAAAAAAACATTTATCCAATTTACAAATTTTATAAATTTTCGATGAGTATATAAATTACCGCCATTAAAACTATAAATTGATTAAAAAATTTAAGAAAATAATCATTCAGGCGAGAGTTTGCGTGGCTCTGGCAAGCCTGTACCCAAGCTATGACCTTCGGAAATGAACGCGTTTTTTTATGAACGTAGGTATGTAGCAGGCAACCTCATTTCTACGTTTGATTGCGCTGGCATTATTGTAAGCAGCCTACCGTCATTTTTTTAGCGCGAGTATTTTCCTTCCGAGAATTCGTAGCTATCTCTTCTAGATGGAAGGTTTCTTTTCAGAAATTTGTGCACAATATTTTGTGTTACTTTTGTGCTATGATGGGTGTACTGCTTTAAAGGGATATTCTTTGTTCTTAGAATGTATTTTATCTTCAGAATGTAGTCTTTCTATTTAGAATGTAGTTATTTCTTCTTTAGAATGTTCTCTTTCTGTGTATTATTTGTTCTTGTATTGTCTCTCTTTAATGTATTTTATCTTGAGTACTTAAGAGGAGGTAGATGATGTGACATAGTATGAAAAAAAGAATAAAAACAATTATTATTATTATTGAGAATGTATATTCTTTCTCTTTAAAATGTACTTATTTCCTCTTTAGAATGTGCTCTGTCTGTGTATTATTTCTTCTTTTATGTATTCTCTCTCTTTAGAATGTATTTCTTCTTTGGAATGTACTAACTCTGTATTATTTCTCCTCAGAATGTATTCTTTCTCTATAGAATATATTCTATCTCTCAGATTGTACTAGGTATTTTCTGCTTATAAGTTTTCTCTATTTAGAATGTATTTTATATTTTAACTCAGAGACTGGGCATTTCCATAAATAGAGGTAATGTTGCATCTGCACTTGGCACACTCACTACCCAGGGAAGATTGTTTAAAAGAAGCATATAACATTATACAAATAAAGTTGAAATTCCTATATATTTTTTTATATAATCTATAAAACGAAAGCTCTTCGGATTGTACTATTTCTTTGTTGTATGTAATGATATTCTTTCTCTTAGAATGCATTCTTTTTCTCTAGAACCTTTTCTACATCTTTAGATTGTACTCTTTCTGTTTAGTATGTAGTGATATTCTTTCTCTTAGAATGCATTCTTTTTCTCTAGAACCTTTTCTACATCTTTAGATTGTACTCTTTCTGTTTATTATGTAGTGATATTCTTTCTCTTAGAATGCATTCTTTTTCTCTAGAACCTTTTCTACATCTTTAGATTGTACTCTTTCTGTTTAGTATGTAGTGATATTCTTTCTCTTAGAATGCATTCTTTTTCTCTAGAACCTTTTCTACATCTTTAGATTGTACTCTTTCTGTTTAGTATGTAGTGATATTCTTTCTCTTAGAATGCATTCTTTTTCTCTAGAACCTTTTCTACATCTTTAGATTGTACTCTTTCTGTTTAGTATGTAGTGATATTCGTTCGTAGGGACGTGGCGACCCCATCGACCATCTACTTCGTGTAGATGCAATCAGCCTCCCTCTGGTTTAAAGCGTAAGCGATTCCAGGGGGTCACAGAGTGCTGCTCAGAGTCACCTTCTCTGGTAAGATTTTCACTCACAGGGTGGGGAGTATCGGAGTGAGCTACTCTGGTGAGTGGAATTCTAGGCACCCCCCTTTCTCCCAGGGGTTGCAGGGAACTTCTCACTGGTGGAAAGTCCTAAGAGGATGATTCCAGTGGGCCCAGGTTTCCCCTCTTTTGAACACTCAAATGAGGGTTTAGCGTTGGATTAACAGTCCACCTAGTAAAACCACCCCTTGTTGTGGAACAACTACAAGAAGCCTCGGATATGAACCTGTCTCAACTGGCTGCCCGGAACCCCCCCAAGGATATACCTTTTAGGATACGGAATAAACCCCTACGTTTGGGAACGTGGAACGTTAGAAGTTTAGGAGTGCCAGGAGCTTGTGATGCTTTAACTAAAGAATTAGAAGAGTATCAAATGGATATTGTGGCCTTGCAAGAAGTCAGATGGCCGGAAACAGGAAAAGTGTTATCCAATAAATATATAATTTACTATAGTGGGTCCAGAGAAGGAAAATTTTACGCAGGAGTGGGTTTTGCAGTTAACAAGAAGTATGAAAAATCTGTTATAAGTTTTGATGCAATTAACGATCGACTTTGCACATTGAGGATTAAAGGAAGATTTAATAACTTGTCCTTAGTATGTTTCTATGCCCCAACAGAGGATGCAAGCGATGAGTCCAAAGATGATTTTTATGAAAACATTGAAGATGTCTGGAACAAGCTGCCGGGATATGATACGAAACTAATGTTAGGAGATGCGAATGCAAAAATAGGAACAGAAGATATATGGAGAGATGTATCTGGGAAAGAAAGCCTTCACTCAACATCAAATGACAATGGAATACGCCTTTTAACTCTAGCTGTTGCAGGTAATTTGAAAGTAGCAAGTACATCCTTTCCTCGAAAACATATCCACAAAGGAACATGGGTGTCTCCAGATGGTAATACAGTCAACCAGATTGACCATGTTCTGATCGACCATAGGCATAGGACACTCGTGACCAATGTGCGTACCATACGAGGAGCAGAATGCGGCTCTGACCATTACCTGGTTCTTGTTAAGATCACACAAAGAATTCAAAACCCAAATAAAAGAACTGAAAATAGACAGAGGCAATACAATGTAGATGTACTAAAAGACGAAGCCAAGATCAATGAATATAGAGTAGCACTGTTAAACAGATTTCAAGTATTAGAAGAAGAAAATGAGGATGAAAACGAAGATGTAATGGAAGGAAGATGGGAGAGATTCAAGAACATCGTTCAAGAATGTACAAAAGAAATATGTGGATACAAAGAAGGACGTCCAAATAAGCCATGGCTAGACCGCGAGTGCGAAGATATGATGAAACAGAGAAAGAATTTGAAGGAGCAATGGTTAAAGAAGGGACAAGAGGAGCAGAGACGTAATTACAACAATCAAGTTAGAGAGACAACAAAGACACTAAGAAAGAAGAAAAGAGAATGGATCAACAATACTCTGAGAAGGGCGGAAGAAGACCGAACAAACAACAATAGCAGAGATTTCTACAGGTCTATCAGATTCTTCAAAAAAGGTCATGCTCCGAAGTCTTATGGAGTCAAAAACGCAAATGGAGATCTTGTGATGCAAGATGATGAAGTGTTGGGAATATGGAAAAACTATTTTGAAACCCTGTTGAATGGAGACTCTATTAATAGACAAAATGAAGAAAGACTTGCTTTTCAAAATGTTCAACCCAACATTCCTGAACCAGACTTGGAAGAAGTGAAAGAGGCAATTAAGCTATTAAAAAACAACAAAGCTCCAGGAGAGGATGGAATCACATCAGAAATGATCAAAGCGGGAGGTGAAGTAACAGCCAAAGAAATACTTGAACTCATCTTAGAAATATGGGAGAAAGAGGATATACCCAAAGAATGGAAAGAAGCCGTCATCATACCCATCCATAAAAAGGGAGACAAGATGAATTGCAATAATTATAGGGGGATATCGCTTTTAAATAACACATACAAGATTCTCTCGAAAATCATTCAAAAAAGATTAGACCCCTACATTGACACAATCATCGAAGAAAATCAAGCTGGTTTCGTGAGAGGGAGATCGACGGCGGACCAAATTCTGATAGTGAAGGAAGTTTTAGCAAAGTATTGGGAATACGACAAGAGCTGCTACCTATTATTTGTAGATTTTGCCAAAGCGTACGACAGTTTGGACAGGCAGGAAATTTGGCAGAAAATGGAGAATTTTGGAATTCCTCAAAAACTTATAAAAATGGCGGGTCTCAGCGTCTTGAACTCCAAATGCAAAGTTAGAATTGAAGGCACCACAACATCACCGTTTGACGTTAATACCGGAGTCAGACAGGGGGATGGAATTTCGCCAGCACTCTTTAATATTGCCATCGAGGAAGCCATAGAATCCACAAAGAACCTAAATTTGGGTATTGAAATGGGGAAAATCAATGTACTAGCCTATGCCGACGACATTATTATAATATCTGAAAATCCCGAAAACCTCATTAACATGACAAAGGTTCTGATCAAGAAAACAGAGTCAGTGGGATTAAAAATAAATGACGATAAAACAAAATGGATGTTCTTTGCTCGACCAAACACTCGGTCACAGGTAGCTGGTAATATATTGAAAGTAAATGATCATATGTTTGAAAAAGTTAAAGATTTCAAATATCTTGGAGTGCTACTAAATGAGACAAATAATGAAGAAGTTGAAATCCTCAGTCGAATAAATCTAGCTAACAAAAGTATGTGGGCATGCAACAAACTTCTAACATCCAAACTTATATCTAGAATCACAAAAACACGCATCTACAAGACCATAATTCGACCGGTCCTAACTTACAATGCCGAGAATTGGATCCTTACAAAAAAATCTGAAAAGAGACTCGTAACCTTCGAGAACAAAATTTTACGCAAAATCTTTGGACCAATAAATGATCAAGGCGAGTGGAGAAAACGGCATAACAAGGAAATAAGGGATCTTTTTAACCAACCTGACATTGTGGGGGAAA
>CM044960.1:1217210-1234842 GCA_024516035.1 Bactericera cockerelli
ATGTCTTGGGCTTACTGCTGGAATAATGGGACTTTAATAGCGTCCTAATGGAGCAGTATAATCCTTTATCGTATAAAATATATAAGACCTGTTTGACTGCTGGAGTAAAGGGACTTTTTAGTCTTATCTCGGCAGTATAAACAAGGTATATTCTATTCTATAAATAAGGCGATATTATTATTATTATTCCTCTGTGTGGACGGCTTCTGAACACGAACATGAATGTTCAAAAATTATCCATGAGGATGTCGGTTTTCGATCGAACATCTTTGATCTTTGTTGCAACTATGTTGCACGTGTGTGGACGGCACCTGAACATAGAAACAGAATGGACCACTCACGAACACGAACTGCAACACGTTGCTGCAACAGTGTTCCAATTACCACACAAATGTTGCATGTTGCACCTGTGTGGACCCAGCTTAACCAAAGTGGATTAGCCAATAGTTAGGGTAATTTCCGACCAGAGTAACAAAAAATCGGAAAAATGACCAACTGTCAGTTGGTCAGTTTTACCTTCTAGCTGACGATTTGTAATAAATTGGTATCAACTACTACTGCCCGCAGGCCAAAACCACACTCCTCGAGATGGACCAGCGGATCCAAATGGAACACGCCATGGCCCAGGGGAATCTCATCCTCTTCTTCCAGACCTTCAACCCTCTGGCTCTGAACCAGTACCTGGAGATAGAGGTGTCCCGGGACAACATTGTCGAGGATACCATACGCGAGCTCGCAGCCTATTCGCCCAACGACTTCAAGAAACCTCTCAAAGTAAGTGAATGACGGTCTATTATTTATAATAAGGAAAGTATTGTAACCGTCGAAAATTTGACCAACCCAGTCTTTCACATTTCTGGACAAATCATAGCCTCAGGATACAAAAAAAGTTGTATTCGGCCATTGGTCCGTGCGTCCGTCTGTGTGTCTGTTAATTCTGCCGAAGAGAGTACAAGTTGCCATGCACCACTATAATCTTATAAAAGATAGATAGATCGATACAATCCTCTCACCACCTTTTGATATAGGTATCTGTGCCTATTTATTTATTTTATTTATTTATTTGTACACTTTATTAATTGGACATACTATATACAACACAAATAATTACTTACTTACTTTACTTTTCCGTGGCTGCGGCCTCAACGACCATATGCCTGTTCTATGAGCTGAAACCATGTTCTTCTATCTTTTGCAATCTCTTCCCATTCGTTTGGATTGATGCCTATCTCTTCTAGATCCTTCCGTATATTGTCAATCCAACGTGTTCTAGGTCTTCCCCTTGATCGGTTTCCTTCAAATCTTTCTAGGAATGATGTTTTTATTAAAGAGTCATTGTTCATCCTTGATATATGTCCTGCCCAATTAAGTCTGCGTTTTTTAAATACTTGAATGATGTTTGGATAAGGATATTTTTCATCCAATTCTCTATTCTTCAATATTCTCCATGCTTTAAATTGATCATCAAATTTAGGTCCAAATATACGTCTTAAGATTTTCCTTTCGAATCTAAGTAACTTTTCTTCGTCTTCCTTTCGATATGTCATTGCTTCACAGCCATAAATCAAAACAGGTATTACATAGCATTGATAGAGTCTTGGTTTAAATTTCGTTGATAAGGATCTTTTCTTGAAAATATTTTGTAAACTAAAATAAGCTCTATTGGCTGAGAGTAATCTTGCTTCTTTTTCTAAATCAGTCTTATTCTCTTGGTTTAATATACTTCCTAGATATTTAAATTGTTCTACTTTTTCAAGAGATAGTTCTGGCGTTATCAGTGGTTCTGTTGTTCTGTTGTTGTTCACAAATAATTACAAATTAATATACAATATAAGAGAAGAAAAAAATAAAGAAAAAATAAATAAATATATATATACATAATATATGTCTTAACTAAAGGGCGGGGTTATTGCCCTTGGCAATCTCTTCCACCCAACCCTTGTCTCACGGACACGGAATTATTATTATTCTTATTCCACCACTCCCAGGTAAAGTTCACAGGGGAGGAGGCAGAGGATGCAGGGGGGGTGAGGAGAGAATTCCTGATGCTCCTGCTGAAGGAAATCCTGGACCCCAAGTACGGGATGTTCAAGGAGTATGATGAGACCCGGAACATCTGGTTCAGCGAAGAATCCTTTGAGGATCAAAATATGTATTTCCTTATAGGTAAGTTACAACAGAATATGTATTTCCTTATAGGTAAGTTACATCAGAAAATGTATTTTCTTATAGGTGAGGGATGATTTCTTTCACAGATACATTATTTATTTGCATACAAAATATTACTAATTTTATTATACATAATTAAGTGATATATTTAATGGAATGTGCAAGGAGTACGATTAGACGACACAGAACATCTGGTTCAGTGAAGAATCCTTTGAGGATCAGAATTATGTATTTCCTTATAGGTAAGTTACATCAGAAAATGTATTTTCTTAGAGGTTAGTGATGATTTTTTTCACAGATACATTATTTATTTGCATACAAAATATTACTAATTTTACTAAACATAATTAAGTGATATATTTATCTAAAAAAATGGAATGTTCAAGGAGGTAAGTTACAACAGAATATGTATTTCCATATACAGGGTGATCGAAACCACCCAGCCACTATCTTTTTCTCAAGAACGGTTTGAGTTAGGATTTTGGTCCCCAATATGAAGTCTGAAGTTTTATGGGAAAATATTTTGAACCTCCGCCCACCGCCCCTAAGGGCGTTTTCAGGGGGACACATGTCCGTTTCTCCCGAATTTTAAAATGCATATTTTTTTTATTTATTTTACTTTCAAAACATGCAAAGCAAGTTAGTAACATTAGTAAAAAGAAAAAAATATTCCTTGGTTCGAGTCCCGAAAAAACAAGGTTTTTAGAAGAAAGTTGCGGAAGTCATTACGGGCACCCGGTAAACGTTGTAAAAAAATTAAAAATGTCAAAAGATAGGTAAAGTGTCTTTACAAGGAGGCTAATAATTGACAAGGGCCCCCAGAACCAAGCCAATGCTGGTCTACTCCCTGTTTATAGTCCCCCGGCCAGACAGCTGGTCTACTCCCTGTTTATAGTCCCCCAGCCAGACTGCTGGTCTACTCTATGTTTATAGTCCCCCTGCCTATAATATAGGCAGGGGGATTATAATAAATATTATATTATAATAAAAAATATACAATATAATAAAAAAAATGTTTGGTTTCAGGAACCCTGTGTGGTCTCGCCATCTACAACTTCACAATCATCAACGTGCCTTTCCCTCTAGCTCTGTACAAGAAAATCCTGGACGAGCCCATACTGCTTCAAGACCTGAAGGATTTGTCCCCCACTCAAGCTAGGTAATTATTATGAGACCTGTTTTAGATAATTTTGTATTTCTGGTCACACTCTAGATTGTGACAGACGTTTAAAGAAACAACATGGTGTCGCACTACAGTGTGACAGGGCCAGAATGGCAAGTGCACTGTCACACTCTAGAGTGTGACGTGGCATGAAATGTGTTAAGATGAGTGTTTCACAGCCTATTTAATTTCGTAGCCATGAAACAGAATCTACTGTAGACGCTTGTGGTCTGTGTTGTAGCCTGCCCATCCCGTAGTATGCCTCCCCTCTGATGGGCAACCGGATCTGGAAGAGGTGTTCGGAATCAATTTCTCCATAGCTCAAGAACTGTGTTTACTATCTATCGATATTATTAAGTGATATCTATTGATAGCTTACTATCTATTGATATTAACAATCGCTTACAATGAATCTCTGTAAGTAATATCTTTAGGGTTGGGTGGAAGAGATTACCATAGGCAATAATCCCGTCCTATAGTTAGGACATATGTTTCTATTCTTTTTCATTTTTATTGTATGTATTGTTTCCATTTTTTTCGTTGTTAAAATAATTATTTGTACCGTGCCTCTATGTCCATTTATATCTAATAAAGTGTTGAATAATAATAAGTAATACTCTCTTGTTTTCTATTATCATTACTCTCTAATTGTTATTATATTTACATTGTATTTATACTCAAATAAATAAAGAGGTGATTTGTTAAACTGTTGGCATAATGGGACTACCTGTCTTGCGCTGACAGTCTAAATAAAGCACTACTTATACTTATACTCTCACACTACCAGGAGTCTTCAAGATATTCTAGAATTCTAGACTATCGGGAACCGGATCTGGAAGAGGTGTTCGGAATCAATTTCTCCATTGTTTAAGAACTGTGTTTACTAATAGCTTACTATCTATTGATATTAAAAATTGCTTACAATGAATATCTTCAAGTAATATTCTCTCCTCTCTCTCTCTCTCTCTCTCTCTCTCTCTCCTTCTCTCTCTCTCTCTCTCTCTCTCTCTCTCCCTCACTCCCAGGAGTCTTCAAGATATTCTGGACTATCGGGAACCGGATCTGGAAGAGGTGTTCGGGATCAACTTCTCCATAGCTCGAGAACTGTTCGGCGAGGCGCGGGTGGACGCCTTGAAGCCGCGAGGAGAGCAGATCCCCGTCACCCAGAGTAACAAGGTGGAGTTCGTGGACGCCTATCTGGACTTTATATTCAACAGGTGGGTGGATTAACCTATAGTAGTTGGGTGGAAGAGATTGCCATAGTGTCATGAAATGAAGAGAAAACTATAGTAGTTGGGTGGAAGAGATTGCCATAGTGTCATGAAATGAACAGAAAGCTATAGTAGTTGGGTGGAAGAGATTGCCATAGTGTCATGAAATGAACAGAAAGCTATAGTAGTTGGGTGGAAGAGATTGCCATAGTGTCATGAAATGAACAGAAAGCTATAGTAGTTGGGTGGAAGAGATTGCCATAGTGTCATGAAATGAACAGAAAGCTATAGTAGTTGGGTGGAAGAGATTGCCATAGTGTCATGAAATGAACAGAAAGCTATAGTAGTTGGGTGGAAGAGATTGCCATAGTGTCATGAAATGAACAGAAAGCTATAGTAGTTGGGTGGAAGAGATTGCCATAGTGTCATGAAATGAACAGAAAGCTATAGTAGTTGGGTGGAAGAGATTGCCATAGTGTCATGAAATGAACAGAAAGCTATAGTAGTTGGGTGGAAGAGATTGCCATAGTGTCATGAAATTAAGAGAAAACTATAGTAGTTGGGTGGAAGAGATTGCCATAGTGTCATGAAATTAACAGAAAGCTATAGTAGTTGGGTGGAAGAGATTGCCATAGGCAATAAACCCCCCGACCTTTAGT
The DNA here is from genome assembly GCA_024516035.1 of Bactericera cockerelli. Lineage (NCBI taxonomy): Eukaryota > Metazoa > Arthropoda > Insecta > Hemiptera > Triozidae > Bactericera > Bactericera cockerelli. The sequence continues at coordinate 1,222,412 of CM044960.1, forward strand.
TAGGACAACTAAAAAATTCCTAAATGTTGTGGGCGATAATTTGATCCGTGCCACTGGCACTAAAAGCGCCAAAGAATTCTTGTTGCAGAGAATATCCATAGGGATTCAATGCGGCAATGCAGCACCACATGTCAATGGTATGGACCAAATATACAACCTTCAATAGATGTGACTAACTAAATAAATACATTCGTTAGGACAACTGTATATATTTTATCCATGTTGTTTACCTTTTTCTTGCTTATATTGTTGTCAATTTTGTATTTATTATTTGTTTGTATAAAAATGTTAATAAAGAATTTAATAATAACAATAATAATTATTATAGTCGCCTTTTTTTGGAGAGGATGTAAATTTTATAAAAAATTCAAAACGATGTGTGGGGCTAGTGAGCAGAAATCTGTGTCCAATACCTTCTAAAAAACTAATGTAACTGGAACCATAATATATAGAGTTAATTAGTTCAGGTAATAATAGCCTTAATTAATGAGACAGTGCAAGACCAAAATCAGTAATCATTTCAAAGATTGCTTCTTTTTTAAATTAGGGTTTAACGTCGCTTTCAACTGCATCACATCACGACGGAGGTGTTACCCTCCATTAATCAAATTTGCACTAGCGGTTCTTGCTGACAGAGACCATGCGCACTAACTTTGTACTTGTATGCTTATATCTCGTGAACGATTTTGATGAAAATTTGAATTATATATGCGTATTAGTGTTTTACATGGTGCTTTTTTAGTTCTTTTTTTAATAAACTATGATTTAGCTCTGATATTTAAGAAAATTAAAAAATTGGACAAATAATAGCAACAGTGAGGTCTACGACTACGACCGATACAGAATTTTTTGTAAGATCTAAAATTTAGAAAAAAACGGTATTCTAACACAAAAAAATGAAGAAAATCGTTTGAGCTGTTTTGGAGATACAAGTGATTTAGTATAAATCTCAAAATTACCAAACATATACAATGTGAACCAATGACAAGGAAGTATTGTGTCCATAATTGGCGGTGTATTTTTTTTTCACAGCTCGGTGGAGAAACAGTTCCAAGCCTACAAGAGTGGCTTCCTCCGTGTCTGTGGCAGTACTGTGCTCAAGCTGTTCCATGCTCAGGAGTTGATGGCTGTTGTGATAGGTAATTCAATACAGTACAATACAATAAATAGTATGTCCATACTAAAGAGTACTTCTAGCTTCTAACCTCACAGGTAAGTGAATGTAGGTTTCCTCCGTGTCTGTGGCAGTACTGTGCTCAAGCTGTTCCATGCTCAGGAGTTGATGGCTGTTGTGATAGGTAATTCAATACAGTACAATACAATAAATAGTATGTCCATACTAAAGAGTACTTCTAGCTTCTAACCTCACAGGTAAGTGAATGTAGGTTTCCTCCGTGTCTGTGGCAGTACTGTGCTCAAGCTGTTCCATGCTCAGGAGTTGATGGCTGTTGTGATAGGTAATTCAATACAGCACAATACAATATTCTGTCCATACTAAAGAGTACTTCTAGCGTCTAACCTCACAGGTAAGTGAATGTAGGTTTCCTCCGTGTCTGTGGCAGTACTGTGCTCAAGCTGTTCCATGCTCAGGAGTTGATGGCTGTTGTGATAGGTAATTCAATACAATACAATACAATAAATAGTATGTCCATACTAAAGAGTACTTCTAGCTTCTAACCTCACAGGTAAGTGAATAACTTAGAGAATTCCTCCGTATCTGTGGCAGTACTGTGCTCAAGCTGTTCCATGCTCAGGAGTTGATGGCTGTTGTGATAGGTAATTCAATACAATACAATACAATAGTATGCTCATACTAAAGAGTACTTCTAGCTTCTAACCTCACAGGTAAGTGAATAACTTAGAGGTTTCCTCCGTGTCTGTGGCAGTACTGTGCTCAAGCTGTTCCATGTGTTCCATGCTCAGGAGTTGATGGCTGTTGTGATAGGTAATTCAATACAGTACAATACAGTACAATATTCTATCTAATTTAATTCTAAAACAAGAAAACAGAACATTTATCGATAAGTTCCATTATGTTGAAAGGGGGGAAATTGAGGTTATAACTGTATTATTTACCTATTAAAATAAATAAATAAAATAGTTAATAGATTTTCTTTGCTGCTGATAGAATTGACTGCGCTATTGTTCTAATTATTATTATATAATAATAATAATATCGCCTTATTTATACTGCCCGATTAGGACTATTAAGTCCCATTATTCCAGCAGTAAAACCCCCGTCCTGACTATCTATCCCAAATCAGGACGTTAAAACCGAATAGAATCAACTGGTCACAATAGATCTAATTAGGTCGCAGTGTCATTTGTAAGGGTTTCACTGAAAACCCTGCAACCAGGTCAGATAATTATAATAACACAACTCCAAGTAGCGTAAGGATTATTTGCAGAGCTCTCTCATTTTTCCCCCTTCAAAAAAAATGTTTCTCTCTCCCCCCAGGTAACGAAGACTACGACTGGGAGGAGCTAGAGCGCCAGGCTCAGTACAAGAACGGCTACACGGCGGAAGATCCGACCATCCGGCTGTTCTGGAGTGTGTTCCATGAGCTGCCGGAAGAGGAGAAGAAGAAGTTCCTGCTGTATTTGACCGGAAGTGATAGGGTGCCCATCAAGGGGATGAGCGATATCAAGGTAATTGATTGGATTGTTTTACTGTTGGTTTTTTTTCGTGCCAAGGAAGTGATAGATTAAAAAAAAAAAAAAAAAAATCTTGAAGTTTGGCAGTATCCAAAGAAGTAGTTCCTGCTATATTTGACCGGAAGTGATAGGGTGCCCATCAAGGGGATGAGTGATATCAAGGTAATTGATTGGATTGTTTTACTGTTGGTTTTTTTTTTTTTTTTTTTCGTTCTAAGGAAGTGTTAGTTTTTTTTAAAAAAATCTTGAAGTTTGGCAGTATCCAAACAAGAAGTTCCTACTATATTTAACCGGAAGTGATAGGGTGCCCATCAAGGGGATGAGCGATATCAAGGTAATTGATTGGATTGTTGTACTGTTCGTTTTTTTTTTTTTTCATGCCAAGGAATAATTATAAAAATAATAATTTCACCTTATTCACACTGCTTGATTAGGACTATTAAGTCCCATTGTTCCAGCAGTGAGCCTAAGACGTATTTTTATGTGGTAAAAATCCCAAATTGGAGGATAACTTGTCATGTCCCGGCTGGGTTTCGAACCTCTGGAATCACTAGATTCACACAGAACCACTGATCTACCGGGACAGACTAAAACATTTCGCAAAATTAATTATTTTATTTTTTCATCCCCAGATCTACATTCAACCAGTGGCGGACGACAGAAAGTTACCAGTGGCGCACACGTGTGTCAATCTGCTTGATCTCCCCCGCTACGGAACCAAGGAGCGACTGAAATACAAACTGCTTCAGGCCATACAACAGACCCAAGTATTTTCCCTCGTATAGGAAAAGTCGTATCGTTTGGAAACAGCCCCACTCTCGTATCTTTTAGAGCATTTTAACCAAAGCTATTTTTTAATCATTGCTAATAAACAAGTATTTTACTTTGTGTTGAAAAAGTCGTATGGTTTTACAACAGACCCAAGTGTTGTTCTTTGTGTAGGAAGAATTGTTTTGTTTTGAAACAGCCCCACTCTCGTTTCATTTTAAAACAGCTCAATACCATTTTAACCAAAGCATTTTATCGCTAACAATTCTGTGAACATTAAAAATGATTTTTCTACAGTAATATTTGATTTCAGTTTTAAAAAATAAATAAGAAAGGGCCCAAGGCAAAAGTGGGCGGGTTGATATATTTTTTAATAAAAAACCCATCGAATGGGGTATCAAATGAAAGGTCTCGATGTCCTCATGCTTGATATGACATTAATAATGCGATAATAGAATCTGTGTGAGGTTTACAGTTCACAGAACGACTAGTAATTTGTCTGTTTTGTTTAAAATAGAGTCCTGAGCCTGTCATCGAACCCACTATCTGTGGTTTAAAAATGAAGATTCGATCTGCTTAGAATAGAATATATACCTTATTTATACTGCCGAGGTAAGACTGAAAAGTCCCTTTACTCCAGCAGTCAAACAGGTCTTATATACTTTATTCGATAAAAGTGCTTAGCCAAGTGAGCTGGTCAAAAACAACTCAGAGTTATTATTATTTTTTTTAAATAAAATTTTGTTTTGTATTATGAATGGAAGGTCTTTACTTAGAGCTATTAAACTTGATAGCAAAACTTTTATTTTAATACCATCAGTGCCTTCTTTGTTTCTCACACCAAAGTTCAAATATTTCACAACTGCACTGCCTTCATTAACTGTACCCCCTGTAGATCCGACAGTCATAGAAGACTTGGAAAAAATTTATAATTCGATAGTTATAGAAGGTACTATGTATTACTTCCGAGAAATTTCTAATATTAGAACGCGGAAGTATTTTTATTATAAAATGTTTTTCTTTGTTTTGCAATATCACAATTTTAGTGAGTACTACTCACTAAATACTCACTGAGTAGTGCAGAATTAAAGGACCTTTTTCTTCATAACCTGATATCTTATATTGTCCATAATTCCGCCACTAGTCGTTGCTTACATAAAAGCAGCTACTCATTTTTCCTCGCGAGGTATGAGTAGAGAGCTCGTTGCTATATCACAATTTTAGTAAGTAGTGCAGAATTAAAGTATTTTTTCCTTCATAACCTGATATCTTATTGTGTCCATAATTCCGCCACTTACAGCTACTCAAAGCAGTGAGCAGCTACTCATTTTTCCTCCGAGGTATGAGTACATTCCATAACATCTACAGCTGTAAAATTTAAACTCCGCTGGGATTCGAACCCAGGTCACTGTGCGTGCAAGTATAGTCCGCTACACCAGTGACGACTTGTATGTTATTTGTTTATTTTATCATAATTAATTGCCTATTTAATTAATAATCATTTCTGTCTCTAATTATTAATAAGAACGTCATTTCAGGAATGTGTGTGGGGTAAAATATTCCTATTTTTTTTTAGATTGTAGGTAATTAGGTGTACAGTAATTCGGGAAACATAAAAATAAATTAGATTAAATTCAACTTGTTTGACATCCAATATGTAACAAACAATATTATTTATTCATAATATGAGACTTAAACTAATGAGAGGTCTAACTAGCTAGGGAAATCTATGTCTAACTGATGTCATAGATATGAAAACATAAATTGTTTATAATAAATTGTCAAAAGGCAGATCAATTTGGAAAATACTTAGTATAACATTCATATTATTAAAATTATAATTAGAATATACCTTGTTTATACTGCCAAGGTAAGATTTAGAGCCTACGAATAGCTCAGGGGTTAAGCACTCGCTTGCCATGCAGAAATTCCCGGGTTCGAACCCCCGCGCCCATAAAAATTTTTATTCAAAATTTGGTGACAGTTGTTTGTAAGGGATACCTTCCGGTGTTGACCCAGCACCTAAATGGGAAGTATTGTGTCACTTCTCGCCCATCAGAGAGGAGGCATGCTACGAGATGGGCAGGCTACAACACAGACCATAAGCGTCTACAGTAGTTCCTGTTTCATGGCTACGAAATCAAAAAGGCTGTGAAAAAAAGACGAAAAGTCCCTTTACTCCAGCAGTCAAACAGGTATATAATATTTCATAATATATAATGTCGTCATTGATATTAACACATTTGCCTAATGCTCATTGTAACCATAGTTTATTGCTGTATTGTTATTGTTATAAATAAAGTTACAAACTTTTATTTTTCTACTCTCATTTGTCAAACTGTTTCTTTGTTTATTTTATTTTCTTGTGCAGAATTTTGTTAGTTTTTATTTCAAAAGCCCTTTTTTTAGCTATAAGATTGAAAAAGGGCCAAAAATGGCCAATTGATAATTTTAAATAAAACCTATCGAGTGGGGTATTGAATGAAAGGCCTCGATGTCCTCATGCTTGATTGGACATTTATAATGCGATAGTTGAATCTGTGTCAGTTTTACAGTTCACAGAACCACTAGTTAACTTTGTCCTAAATTTCTTTAGCGGCTATTTGAGAGTCTTACTTTATTTTAAGGAGAACAAAAATAAGGTTTTGTCAGGTTCTTTTAACGTCGAATACACCAGTTCTCATCAGAACTGTTATCGATGTTGTCTATTATCATATTTGTGTTAACCACTTTCGTGATATCACAACTACTCAAACTAGCTTTAAGAAATCTAACCTGAAAAAGTTTTATAAATACTTTTTAATATTCTTTATTACTTCCAAGAAATTTCTAATATTAGAAATCGGAAGTATTTTTGATCTGAGGCGCTTTAAAAGTGGTTTTGAATCGGTGTTCAGGACACTTGGCTTCGATTTCGATTGTTCTAAAATAATATTTTAGAATAACGTAAAATTTTGGGGCCCCGCGCCTTCAAATGCCAAGGGCCCGGCGTGGCGCAACCTTAATCCGGCACTGTTTATCTCCAAAAATTCTTAACTGATGGTAGAATATTGTTTTTTTACATTCTTAATTCTACAAAAAAATTCTGGATCGGAAAGTCAAAAACCTGGTTTTTGCAATTTTTGGTCCAAATGTTCGCAATTTCTTAAATATCAGAGCTCAATCAAAAAATAAATATAAATGCACTATGTAAAACGCTAAACCGCACATACAAACATCAAATTTTCATCAAAATCGGGTTCATCAAAAGTACGGTTCACGAGATATAAGCGTATAAGTAAGGTTAGTGGTTAGGTGTATGGTCTCTTCAGCAAGAACCGCTAGTGCGAAGTTAATAAATTTTTACCATCTGCAATTACGTCTCCTTTATGTGTACAAAATTTCGTTGAATTCCGTTGAATAGTTTCTGATATTTGCGCGTTACAAGGAATGTATTTACCAGACAGACAGCCAAAAAACCAAAGTTGTTCAGGAGGTTATGAAATGTCCAGAAATATGAAGGGGAAAAAAAATGAAATTGGAGCAAAAAAATATTTTTTTTACAAAAACGAACACAAAACTTCCGATTTCTAATATTAGAAATTCATCGGAAGTGATATGCATTTTTGTAAGTTGCCTAAAAGAAAATATAGATCTAAAAGAAAAGCTAGACTAAAAGAATTAACTATAATTTAAATTTATAAAGAATACTTATTTCTCTTAATTTCTTTTGAAAAAAAAAGAAGATGCATTTTCGAGAGTCGAGTCAAGTTTTCTAAGAGGCGATCCCAGGGGGAGTTGAATTCAATCAATAATGCCAGCCTCTTCTTCTGTTCTGAAGCTTTTGAGCTTTTAATATCACTTCTCGCGAGCGTGAGACAACTTGTTCGCCTCTGGAATTCATCAACAAGACGAGGTAAGCTTTCTGTTTATTGAATTAAATTGTTTACTAATTGTTTGTTTGAATTGAACAATGGTCATTGTTTGCTATTTGTCCAAATTGGACGATAAAGAGTTTCAAGGTAACGTATCCGTTTATTGTATTTAATTGTTTAAGAATTGTTTGTATTGAAAAGAAAAACAATACTTTCTATATCTAATAAGTGATAGCAAGTAAAAATAGAAACAATTCATTGTTTACGAATCTTGTTACTTTGATAATAAAGAGAAGGAAAGCTTTCTGTTCACTGAAATTAATTGTTTAGGAATTATTTGTATTGAAAAGAAAAACAATACTTTCTATACCTTATAGGTAATAGAATGTAGGTGTATATAACTAAAAAGTTGAAAAACACCACTTTAATATAATAGAATATAGATAAATAGAATAGAAAGTAGAAATAGAAGCAATTCATTGTTTATTAATCTTGTTACTTTCATAATAAAGAGAAGGAAAGCTCTCTGTATATTAAATTTAATTAGTTAGGAATTGTTTGTATTGAAAAGAAAAACAATACTTTCTATACCTTAAAGGTAATAGAAAGTAAAAATAGAAGCAATTCATTGTTTATTAATCTTGTTACTTTTATAATAAAGAGAAGGAAAGCTTTCTGTTTATTGAATTTAATTGTTTAGGAATTGTTTGTATTGAAAAGATAAACAATACTTTCTATATCTTATAGGTGATAGAAAGTAAAAATAGAAACAATTCAGTATTTACTAATCTTGTTACTTTCATAATAAAGAGAAGGAAAGCTTTTTGTTTATTGAATTAAATTAGTTACTCAGCACCGCCCGCCCCTAGTCGTGAGAAATATTAGTTAAATACTTATATCTGAGGTTACACAGACAAAGCCCAAAAAAAATGTTCCCCTTTATCTACAGAAATTGTTTAATATAAAGATCCCCTTTATAAGACGTAACTTGTTTTATTCTGTGGGTGCAGTTTGTAAACATGCGTTTCTTGATGATGAGACATTCCAGTCAGCTACATTTCGACGGCGCACGTACAGCTCCCTAGGACTGATAGCCTTTTTTCGTTTGATGAAACATCACTTTTACATACATTCTAGACGAGGTTTTTACCCTCCATTTTGCTGGAAACTCACAAAAATAAGTCAACCTGACCCAGCCTGGGTTAGGCGTGGAATAGCCAGCATTACGATGGTTCAAATTCAAGTTGGTCATGCACCTATTAAGGGCCACATTATGAAACAGGATTAAAGTTAAGCTAAGCCAGACACGCCCTCAAGTCGGAGTTTCAACCAATTATAGCGCACTATAGCCCGAGTTTTCAACTACATATTCAAAATATTACGAAGATAATAATAATAATAATATTGCCTTATTTATACTGCCCGATTAAGACTATATTAAAGTACCATTATTCCAGCAGTAAGCCCAAGACATATTATTATGTGGTAAAAATCCCAAATGGGAGATTAACTTGTCATGTCCCGGCTGGGTTTCAAACCCACGACCTCTGGAATCTCTGGATTCACAGAGTGCCGCCTTTACCACTGAGCTACCGGGATCAAAAGCATACACTCATAACTCCCCTTCTCTCCACACTTCTATGTACTTCACCTCACACGGGCCCCCCGCTAGTTAAACCTACTACCGGTGGAATCTGTACTACCTACCACACTTGTGGCTCACTCATGCTTAATGAATTGCATTGACAGTCTAAATTCTAATTGATACAACTGATTGCGAACTGCTGTTGAAAGTTTGTTTATTGTATACAAAATATATTACATACAAATACGTACAATAATAAATAAACTAGTTGTTCTGTGAACTGTAAACCTCACATTAATTTGTTCGAGCAGAAAGATTTAACCGTAAAGGTTAGACCACCAGCATTTGTCAACAACGAAATTGAATTCTTCGAGAAAATCCCTCTCCTCTACAACAAGTTAGCCAAATCTTCTGTCACAGACACGTCATTACAAAGATTATTTACTGTTTTACCCCAAAATTAAATTTTTCGATCAGAATAGCCAGAATGATTCAACTGTCAGAGGCCAACAGCAAAAACCACTTCTAGAAAATCTCTTTCTCTAACACTGAATTAGCAAAATCCTCTCTAATAGTTAAGTTAATAAAGCATTTTTTTTCGAAGAAGAAACAGTAATTTTGTTTGAGCAGTAAGATTTTTCTGCTGAATTTTGAGCGTGAGAATGTGCATTGAATTGAATACCCATATGAACTTTGATTACATCAATTAAATATACAAATTTATTATCTAGGTACCTCCTAAGTTAAAGTTAACTTAACTTATTGAGAGAGAGAGAGGTCCAAAGTTCTTGCAAGAACCTCCTGTTTCCCTGCAAAAATTTAGTCATATCCAACAGGGACGTCAATATTTTGTTCAAGCTGAAAGATTTAACTGTCAAATAAAGGCTCTAACAGAGGTTCTAGCATTCCACCTAACAGGGTTGGGTGGAAGAGATTGCCACAGGCAATAACCCCGCCCTTTAGGTAGGACATTAACTTCATTCTCTTTTTTTCTTGTATATCTGCTTAATATTTTTGTTTTTCTTTATATTTCATTGTATTCTACTGTATAATTATATTTTTTGTTCTACCTAATAAAGCTTAAAAAAAGCAAGTCTTCTAGTAAGCCAAAGGTTTTTTTGTAAGATATCTCAATGAAGTAATTTTTCACTGTCGAGAAAAATTAATTTTGTTCGACCTGAAAGATTTAACTGTCAGCGGAAGGCTCTACCAGAGGTTCTAGCATTTAAGACGGCTAAAAGCAAGTCTTCTAGAAAGCCAAAGTTCCTTTTGTAAGAACCTTCCTCTTTAGTCATAGCCAACAGATACGTCAATAAAGTAAATTTTCACTGTCGAGAAGCATATTTTGTTCGACCTGGCATATTTAGCTGTCAGCGAAAGGCTCTACCAGAGGTTCTAGCATTTAAGACGGCTAAAAGCAAGTCTTCTAGAAAGCCAAAGTTCTTGTAACAACCTCTTTGCTACAAGAATTCGGTCATATCCAACAGATACGTCAATAAAGGAATTTTTCACTGTCGAGAAACATTAATTTTGTTCGACCTGGCAGATTTAGCCGTGAGAGAGAGAGTCGAGCTGGGTCATTAACCTGCCGGTTGCTGTGTGCTGTTACTTTTGTGCCGATTCTCCGTGTCGAGAGAGTTTTAAGTCTTTCAGTTCCTGGATGTTTTCTGCTTCTCACTATTGCGGATAGCTCTGGTCATTTCCAACTCATTTCCTACGCATATCTGGTGAATGAGCGAAGACTGCTGATCTTCAACATAACATAACAAATAAGAGACCATTAGAAAACAATTAATTTCAATAAACAGAAACCTTTTGGCTTAAACTTTTCATTATTAATTTATTTTATGGCTTCAACGGCAGGATTCTCACACTGTGAGCTCTTCCACCCAACCGATATTTTCTTTAACTATCAACGGCTGTGAATCAACCGAATTTACTAATTCAGATGATTAAAAAGAATTGAATGTAGTGAAGTGGACTCACTTATGACTTTTCTAAGAAGTTTCAACCTTCTTCACCTTATATGTAGACCTTGAGAGGATCGGCACGAACGACCATATAATAATTGGTTAAAGTGCCTAATAAGAAAAAAAAAAAAAAAAAACAATTGAATCTCAACATATTAAAGAATTAGATTACTTTATACTTCCATTATTCATATTACCTCATCATAATAGAGAACAGTAGAAAAAAGTATCTCTTTTTTTGGGTTTAACGTCGCTTTTAACTGCATAATCATAACACGTCGGAAGTGTTACCCTTCATTTGCAGGAAATTCACAAACCTGCTGCCCACATTAAACTCAGCCAGCCTGGGTTGGGCGGGAATACCTGCATCACGAAGTCTTCATCTCGCTGGACGTTACTTAACTTCGGTGATCCTACGAGAACCGATGCATTGAACGCTCCATCGACGCTGGCACTGCTTATTTTAGTCGAGTTATCACTGTGTTTTCAGTTTTTCCTTATGCCAACGTCGAACACTGCTTATTTTTGTCGAGTTGTCTCTCTGTTTCCAGTTTTTCCTCATATAGGAAAGAAATAATCAATCGAATTAGGGCTAGGTGGAAGAGATTGCCATATGCCATATGCATGGCTGACCTTTACACTAACTTATTTTTTTAAGCTGTAGGTAACCTGAGTATAACATCATATTATTTTTATTTATTTTTTTACAAGGCAATTCATATTAAGATCACAGGAGATAGACTTGATCCATCCCACTTGCATGAGGCAATGTACCGAACATGCAGGTAGCATTACCTCGTTGAATCGCCAAAGAAATCTTCTGAAAGAGGAAAGCCTTGGCGGTCCTATTGCCATATGCTCGCGTTGTTTTTATTATTATCCATTTTGTAATTTTATTTGTTTTCATTATTTCTTTCTATTTATTTTGTCCTTCTAATAAAGTATTCAATAATAATAATACTAGTAAAAATAATTAGGAAAAACAAAAAAGTGAGATGTTGTAACTACTAGAGGACGATACCCTCGATTTTATATCAATTCCCACGATTGCAAAATTTGTAGCTAGAAGGGTATGCTTGAAGTCCCCCGATATACAAAAAGAAGGTAGTTGTTTTTTTTTTTCAAATCTGATCTTCTTCTTCTTCTTCTTCTTTTACTGTATCTTATCCCGCTGAAGCAGGGTCGACGTTGTTCAACCTGGTTGAGGTTGGTTGGTTTTGGCCCTTTTTTTTACGGCTGGATGCCCTTCCTAACGCCAACGATTCTATTTGATCACATTAACCTCACTCAGCCTGGGTAGGGCCTGGGTAGGTTTTTTCAAATCTGATAGATACCTTAAATTTCTTCGCCAATTTCCTTATACTTTTGTCTTTTCTTTTTCGCAGGAGGCCATGACGCGGTCAAAAAAATTCCACACCCTAACAAGATCAGAAATCCCCGCCAATCACAACAGTCCAAAATCCCGACCAAACAAAAGAAAGTGACTGGGGAAAACCCAGGGCGATGGGTTCGATCCCCTTTTACGCGGGCCAAATTTTTTCGAGACAATCCTGGAGGAATTCCCCAAAAAGGCGACCCCGATTCCGATTTCGAAGAGCT
>CM044960.1:1234942-1334948 GCA_024516035.1 Bactericera cockerelli
TGCTGTCACATACATAGGCAAGAGAAATTCAGAAACACTGATATAAATTTATTATGAATTTTTCTTCGAAAATATTCCAGTCATCTTTTTATTTTAAAAAGGAGAAAAAGAAGAAGAAGCAGAGGAAGAAAAAAAAAAGAAGAAAGAAAAGATGTAAACATTTATCTTTTTTTATATATATTTTTTCCACAGCCTTTTTTAATTCGTAGCCATGAAAAGAGCAGCTATATTATACAGGGTGGGGCAAAAGTCTGGAAACCCCTAAATAACTTTCGAATGGCTTCTTCGGTAAAAATAAAATTTTGTATGGTAGACCGGGGTAGTAAGACCTTCTTTTATAGTGGGGCCGATTTTTGTTAACGGCCCCCATGTCGGGGCCAGAAGGGCCAACTTCATTTTTTTAAATACGAACCCCTACTTTGCGATACATTTTTGGAAATGTCTTTAAATAAGAAATACTTTGGTGCAAATTTTATTTTTTAAATATTAACTGTTTGCAAATAGCGTCCAACTTTGTGTATGCAATGTAAAGTCTGGAAACCCCTGAATATCTTTCGAAAGGGCTTTTTCAGTAAATTTAAAATTAGGTTCGGTAATCCGTGGTAATCAGACCTTATTTTAGAATGGGGCCGATTTTTTTTTACCGGTCCCCATGTCTAGGACAGGGGGGCCAACTTCATTTTTTAAATATGAAACCACACCTTGCGATACATTTTTGGAATTAAGCACCAAAGTATTTCTTATTTACAGACCTTTCCAAAAATGTATCGCAAGGTGGGGGTTCGTATTTAAAAAAAAAAGAAGTTGGCCCCCCTTGCCCCGACATGGGGGCCGGTAACGAAAATCAGCCCCACCCTGAAAGAAGGTCTTGTTAAACCGGTTTACCGTACAAAATTTTAAATTTACTGAGAAAGCCATTCGAAAGATATTTAAGGGTTTCCAGACTTTTGCCCCACCCTGTAGACACTTTTGGTCTGTGTTGCAGCTTGCCTAACCTGTGATGGACGAGAAGTGACAAAGTACATCCCATTAGGTGCTAGGAAGTATTGAGTTAACTGTACAAACAACTGTAACCAAATTTTGAATACACATTTCTTGTCGGGTCAGGGATTCGAACCTTGGACCTTCCGCATGGCAAGCTAGTATGGAGCAGGAGTGTCAGGATCTAGTGTTCCTGCCCTACTCAGGCTCATGTGAAGTCTGGAGTTTGTTTGGGGAGGATGATGAATAAGTGTCCGTGAGATAATAATCATCTAGTGTATACTATGTAATTGGGTGCTGGCTAACTTTTGTAAATTGGCTGTATGAAATGGCCTTGCCTAACAATGCCAAAAAAAAAAAAAACTTTTGTAAAGCCAACGCCTGTATTGTACTGCATTCTAAATAAAATATACTTATACTTATCTTTAGTGGTAACCATGAGGCGAGGATAATGCTGAAAGCATTTCCTTATACTACAATACTACATTTCCTTATACATACAATGAGAAAATGAAAGTCTACAAACTATTAATAGAAAAAAGCAAGGAAAAACATATTCAAGATAAAATTAACAAAGAAGAAAGCAAGGGTAAAAGTAAAAAAATGTGGAACTGCTTTAATGAAATAATTGGTAAAAACAAAGCAGATGAAAAAATAGAAATTCAAGTAAACAATAAAGAAATAACAGAAAATACAGTACTAGCAGAAGAATTCAACACATACTTCATAGAATCAGTAAGAGAAAAAATGAAAAACCTACACAATGATAATAACACAGGAATAACAAATAATATCAACATAAATCCAAACAAAGCAAAAATGAAACTTGAACCAACAACCTACACAGAAGTAAAGAAAACCATTAAAGAATTGACCCCTAACACTGGCACACAATCCTGGGATATTCCCACCCATATAATAAAAGAAAACGACTTAATATTTACAAAAATACTACAAACTATTACAAATCAATCATTCAAAGAAGGCATTTACCCAAAAATCTTAAATCAGTTTGAAATCACTCCAAAGCATAAGAAAGGGAATAAAAACCAGATAGAAAACTATAGACCTCTCTATAAAACATCAAACATAGGAAAAATAATACAAAAACTATACACACAAAGACTCAATGAATATATAGAAAATAATGAACTCATTTGCACAGAACAACACGGATTCAGAAAAAATCACTCAACAACCACAGCAACACATGAACTAATAACACACGTTAAAAACAAAGTAGACCAAAAACACCTAGTAGCGACTGTATTTTTCGACCAAACAGCAGCATTTGACATAATAGACAACAAAAAACTACTAGATAAACTAAAAAACATGGGAATAACTGATAACTCATATGAATGGCTAAAAACATTTCTAGAAAATAGAAAAGTCAAAGTTAAAATAGGTGGAAAAACATCAAAAGAACAGTTAAATACAACTGGAGTAAGCCAGGGATCAAATCTAGGACCCACACTATACAACATATATACAACTGACTTCCCTAAAACAGTAACTGAAGGATTTACAATCATGTATGCTGATGACACATGCATAACAATCACAGCAAAAACACAAAACGAACTAAAGGAAAAAACTGAAAAAACAATAATAGAATATTTGCAATGGTGTACAATAAACAAAATGATACCAAATATGACTAAAACCAACTACCTAACATACTCTATAAACAAGAAAGAAACTCCAAACCTAGAAATAATAGTCAACAATGAACAAATAGAAAAGAAAGAAACAGTACGATACCTAGGAATAGAAATAGACTACACATTAAGATGGCACGAACATGTAAACAATATATGTAAAAAACTAAACCAACTATGCTACATGATAAACTACTTAAAAAGAACTTTCCCCAGAAAATCTCTAATACAATTTTATCATGCATTTGGAGAGAGCCACCTGAGATATGCAATTATAGTGTGGGGCAAAACAACAGAACATAACAGAATATTCATAACACAGAAAAGAATTCTGAGAAAAATATTCAACCTGAACTACAGACAAACATGTAAAGAGACATTCATAAAAAACAATATACTAACATATTATGCCATATATTACATTGAAATAATCATGAATATACACAAACAGATAGACAAATTACCAAAGAACAAAGACAAACACTCATATGCAACAAGAACAGGAAATAACATACAAACACCATACAACAAAACAAAATATGGACAGCAAACTGCCCAACAGTATGGAATATACTTATATAACAAAATGCCAGAAAAATACAAAAACATGGAACACCAAACATTAAAAAAATATCTATCCACTTTCCTAAAAACAATAGCACCTTACAATTTTGATGACACTGAAAAAATATGGAAAGAAAATACAACACTATAACAAAAAATGAATAAAAATAAAACAAAATACTCACCTGGTATACCCTAAACAAACTCTAACAAATAACTACAGATACACACTCACTATCTATTTATTAGTATTCTTCTATGTTTTTTTTTTTTCTTTCTTTCTTGTTAACATGTCAACAACTAGAATTGAAGTTCATTGCAGCCCGTTCCACTTTCTATAAAATCTTTTAATTATCTTATATCTACTTACCCTCTACTCTGTCAAAGTTTTTTTTTTTTTTTTTTTTTTTTTTTTATATTGTGTACCTAAATTTATGTATTGTATTGACGATTGACTATGTCCACTTGTGGACCATAAGGCCTATAAACACTAATAAAATAAAATAAAATAAATAATACATCAACCAGCGTGCCATTAACAATCTCCACTCAAAAATCTCCGTTTCAACCGTCACACAATGCACTCTGTTTGGTTATTGCGATCAAATTAATTATAGTCCCCCAGCCAGACTACTGGTCTACTCCCTGTTTATAGTCCCCCAGCCAGACTACTGGTCTACTCCCTGTTTATAGTCCCCCGGCCAGACTACTGGTCTACTCCCTGTTTATAGTCCCCCGGCCATCTACTGGTCTACTCCTTGTTTATAGTCCCCCAGACAGACTACTGGTCTGCTCGCTGTTTATAGTCCCCAGCCAGACTACTGGTCTCCCTGTTTATAGTCCCCCGGCCAGAATACTGGTCTTCTCCCTGTTCATAGTTCTCCAGCCAGACTTAACTGTTCTCTTCCCTGTTTATAGTACCCCAGCCAGACTAATGGTCTGTTTATAGTCCCTTAGCCAGACTACTGGTCTACTCCCTATTTATAGTCCCCCGGCCAGACTACTGGTCTACTCCCTGTTTATAGTTCCCCGGCCAGACTACTGGTCTACTTCTTGTTTATAGTCCCCCGGCCAGACTACTGGTCTACTCCTTGTTTATAGTTCCCCAGACAGACTACTGGTCTGCTCCCTGTTTATAGTCCCCAGCCAGACTACTGGTCTCCCTGTTTATAGTCCCCCGGCCAGAATACTGGTCTTCTCCCTGTTCATAGTTCCCCAGCCAGACTTAACTGTTCTCTTCCCTGTTTATAGTACCCCAGCCAGACTAATGGTCTGTTTATAGTCCCTTAGCCAGACTACTGGTCTACTCCGTATTTATAGTCCCCCGGCCAGACTACTGGTCTACTCCCTGTTTATAGTTCCCCGGCCAGACTACTGGTCTACTTCTTGTTTATAGTCCCCCGGCCAGACTACTGGTCTACTCCTTGTTTATAGTTCCCCAGCCAGACTACTGGTCTCCCTGTTTATAGTCCCCCGGCCAGAATACTGGTCTTCTCCCTGTTCATAGTTCCCCAGCCAGACTTAACTGTTCTCTTCCCTGTTTATAGTACCCCAGCCAGACTAATGGTCTGTTTATAGTCCCTTAGCCAGACTACTGGTCTACTCCCTATTTATAGTCCCCCGGCCAGACTACTCGTCTACTCCCTGTTTATAGTTCCCCGGCCAGACTACTGGTCTACTTCTTGTTTATAGTCCCCCGGCCAGACTACTGGTCTACTCCCTGTTTATAGTGCACCTGGCAGGCTACAAAAAATAGTTTCTATTTTACGAGTAAGTGAATTAGAGGAGCCCAGACCAGATTTCATGACCATGAGATATCATTACATTTTTGCAAATCACTAGCGATATGTTGATTATTTTAAATATTTGTCTACTTTCTATTTTACAAGAGAAATGAAAACAGCAAGTTGGTTTTTTAAAGCAATGGTATTGTAAAGTTTAAGCATTGTGGTTGAAATATTATTTGGATGGAAAATGACACAAATGATGCGTGTACCGACCATATTAAACAGGGTTATAAATTGCTAATCAACTGATTAGTGCTGTTGGTATGTTTGTCAATAAAATTTTGATCAATGAAAAAGAAGCTTAAAAAAACATCTTAAACATTATAATAACAAAAGGAAAATTTAATGTCTATAACTCCACATGTTTATTGTTGAGGCTGATTTTTGAAAAAGAGAAAATCAAAATATGTAGGTATCAATGCAAAAATTGCAACTATCATCATGTGTTTCACTGCGATTATACCTAATGAAACAGCGGAAGACTGAATTAACGTCTTAAAAATAAAGTTACAATAAAATATAAAAGAATAGTGACTATTAAAATAAATTACATTAATTAAAATAAAACGTTATTGTTATTATTTATTTGACGAATGGTCTGGACATAGTGTGATAAGTATGAATGACCTGTCGGAAAAAAAAAACCGTTTTCTTCGTGACGATAATACTTCTAAAGGGGGTTTTACCCTCCACTCGATGGGACTAGCTACCCGCACATTAACCTCATCCAGCCTGAGTTGGGCCGAAAACGACAGCTTCACGTGTTCTTTATTTCGGACTATTTTGACTAGTTTTTTTTGTTAGAATATTGTGCCCAACCCGGGATCGAACCCAAGATCTCTGTACCACGGGCAGTAGTGACAACTGTTAAACCGTGGAGTCTGGCGTAGAATTACCTTCATCATATCATCATAGGGTGGCGTCATCGTGAACGATGGTAGCCAGACAGTGGAGGAAAGACTCAGCACTTCTACCACTGTCTTTAAAAGGAGGCTAATAATTGACAAGGGCCCCCAGAACAAAGCCAATGCTGGTCTACTCGCTTTTTATAGTCCCCCAGCTAGACTGCTGGTCTACTCCCTGTTTATAGTCCCCCAGCTAGTCTGCTGGTCTACTCCCTGTTTATAGTTCCCCAGCTGGTCTGCTGGTCTACTCCCTGTTTATAGTCCCACTGCCAGACTGCTGGTCTACTCCCTGTTTTTAATCCCCCCGCCAGACTCCTTACCTTACCTACATAAAAACATATCTATATACGAGTTAAAGTAAGAAAGAGCTAGCAAATAAGACTAATTTATAGAACTTACGTTATTTTTTTTAAATCTATGTAAATTATCAAAACAATATTACAGTAACAGTTGCTGGGTAGTATCAATAAGAAAATGTTGATACTTGGGGAAGACAAGATTTATATGATAACAAATACTTGTGAATTTCTAAATTATTATTCCATTTAAAAAAACTGTTAACAAAACTTGAAAAATACAAAATACTTTGTTCTAAGATAAATTCTTAAGTCTAAGATTAAAATAAGATATATATTTATGTTGTTTTCAAACTGATAGATTGGTCACAATAGATCTAAATAGGGGTCAGTGTATAGGGGTCAGTGTGATAATTATACCTGGAAATTGGTCTCTTATATCAGGTTATTCTTATGAAGAAGTTATTTTCCCTTAAAGAGAGGTAAATTGGACCTCAAAATTATTCTCTTATATCAGGGTATCTGTAATAGAGAGGTTATTTTCCCTTAAAGAGAGGTAAATTGGACCTCAAAATTATTCTCTTATATTGGGATTACTTTAATAGAGAAGTTATTTTCCCTTATAGAGAGGTAAATTGGACTTGGAAATTGTTCTCTTTTATCTAGGTTTCTCTCATATCTAGTTCTCTTATGTCTGGGTTCGACTATAGGTTTTTTCCTATCCCTAACAATCCCTAACTTTAGGTAAATTAAATCTATGTTCTAAATCTATTTACGCATAAAAATAATTTTTAAATTATATACTTAAATATTATTAGTTATTGTCTTCTTTAAAATCAAAGTTAAAATAGTTTTCCTTAATTCTAGTAATACTTATGTTTTTTAAAGAACATTTAGGTATTTAAAGAGAGGACTGTAGCACTCATAGGGTTTTCCCCTTTTACCTACTTAAGTTTACGCAAGATTTTTTTCTTCAAGCTCAACGTTAGGGGAGTGCTCGTCAAAAGAAAGGCCTCAATGCGAAACGGTTTTTTTAAATCCCGATTTTGGCAATTTTCCTCGCTACATGATTTTCAGTTTTTTTAAATTCTAATTCATTTTTTATTTATCTTTATTTTCAGTTATCTACTACACGAGGTATAATTACACGTAAATTATTGTAATTATGTGCATGGCATATTTTAATGCATAAAGGAGACTTGTTTTGCTGTGTTGATTTTTGCATGGAGTTATCCTTGTGAAAATCTGAGGTCACACTGAAGAGATTATAGGTATACATCCCTACCTATGTATACATATCTATGTAACTATGTATACATACTTAATATACTTATGTATACATAACTAAGACATATCAAGTACGAGAAGTCATTGCTCTTTATTCTTGTAGGAATCTTCCTTGTTTTTTCCTTCTCAATTTCCAGAAAACCCAAGCTGGTTTCCGATTAAGATCAACATTTTGTTCCGAAACACTTCGCAACATTTTGTTGAATTTCGAATGCAGTATTGCAAAGCACTATTCCAGGAAGTGGGATGCGATCTCATTTGATTCTAAAGAAAGAGTGGAGCACGAAACGTTGCGAGACAAAATTTTGGCTCGGTGAGAAACTGGCCTTAGTAATCGCATCCGACTCCATAACCAGCCTTAAATCCTCAAAATCCGACTTTCAGAACTAACTTCTGGCCCTTGTTCAACTTAAGTTCTTGATTTATCTAATAAAAAGGGTGGAAAAGATTGCCATAGGCAATTACCCCAATCTCTTAGGTTATGACTATGACATACCTGTATGTGTGTATACATACCTATATTTATCTATTTTTTTCTTCCTTTTTATTGTTTTCATTGTTTCCATTTTATCATTAATTTATTTGTAATAGTTTTTTGTGCTTGTAATAGTGTACATGTACATAACATAAATGTATCTTGTCAATTAAAGACTTTAATAATAATTCCCCACCTGAAAATTTGAATAGTTCACCCCACTGGGTGCAATCTAGTCTCTTTGACTCCTGTCCAAGTTAAGTATTTGATTTCGTCATCGTCTTTCAATCTCACCCTGACGCTGTGGATGGTCCCTTAGAAATCTCACCCGACTGGGTGTAAACCCGCCTTACGTTCGATCGTTTTCGCCGCCTGGTTCGGATGTAGTCGACTCACGTGTTTCCTCAGCAACCAACTGCGGTTGAAGCTCGACGCACAATGCTCACACGCAAACGGCCTCAGACCACTGTGAATCAGAACATGGCGTTTCAAATCGGTCGGCCATCCGAAAACTTTGTCACATCTTTCACACGGATAGTTCTTTTTCGGTTTACTTTTCGCCAGACGAAGTAATTGCGATTTCTTTCGCAAATTCATTAGGTAGGCCGTCAGCGTTTTCATGCTCTCAGGTTTGGGCGCAATTTTGATGAAATTTCGCAGCTCTTCGAAATCGGAATCGAGGTCGCCATTTTGGAATTCCTCCAGGATTGTCTCGCAAAATTTGGCCGCGTAGAAGGGATCGAACCCATCGCCCTCGGTTTCCCAGTCACTTTCTTGTCTGATTTGGTCGTGGTAGTTTGGACTGTTGTGATTGGGGAGGATTTCATGAGTCATTGTGTAGGGTGGCTGGACTTGTGTTTGACTGCGCTCATGAGCTGTCCTGCGAAAAAGTAAGACACAGAAGTGATAAGGAAATTGGCGAAAAAAGGTATCTATCAGATTTCAAAAAAAAAAAAAAAAAAAAAAACAACTACCCTCTTTTTGTATATCGGGGGACGTCAAGCATAACCTTCTAGCTACAAATTTTGCAATCGTGGGAATTGATATAAAATCGAGGCGATCGTCCTCTAGTAGTTACAACATCTCACTTTTTTTGTTTTTCCTAATTATTATTACTCTTATTATTATTGAATTCGTTATTAGAATGACAAATAGAAACAAATGATGAAAACAATTAAAATTACAAAAGTGATGATAATAAAAACAAGAGAAAATGAAAATACATTAATACAGATGTCCTAACTAAAGGGTGATGATAGGATAATGGGGCCGCCAAGGCTTTCCTCTTACAGAAGATTTCTTTGGCGATCCAACGAGGTAATGCTACCTGCATGTTAGGTACATTGCCTCATGCAAGTGGGATGGATTAAGTCTATCTCCTGTGATCTTAATATGAATTGCCTCAGAACACCGAAGTTAAGCGACATCCAGCGAGGTTAAGACTTGGATGGGTGACCATTCAAATTCTAATTCTCGTGACGCTGGCTTTTCCCGGCCCCACTCAGGCTGGGTGAGGTCAATGTGAGTAGCAGGTTTGTGAGTTTCCTGCGAATGGAGGGTAAAACCCCCGTCGTGATATGACCATGGCAGTTGAAAGCGACGTTAAACCCCACTTAAAAAAAAAAAGAAAATATGATGTTTGTTATATTCAGGTTACAACTTAAAAAAATAAGTTAGTGTAAAGGTCGGCCATGCATATGGCAATCTCTTCCACCTAGCCCTAATTCGACTGATTATTTATTTTCTATATGAGGAAAAACTGGAAACAGAGAGATAACTCGACAAAAATAAGCAGTGTTAGCATAAGGAAAAACTGAAAACACAGTGATGACTCGATTAAAATGAGGAGTGCCAGCGTCGATGGCATGTTGAGTACACCGGTTCCCTTCAGAACACCGAAGTTAAGCGACATCCAGCGAGGTTAAGACTTGGATGGGTGACCATTCAAATTCTAATTCTCGTGACGCTGGCTTTTCCCGGCCCCACTCAGGCTGGGTGAGGTCAATGTGAGTAGCAGGTTTGTGAGTTTCCTGCGAATGGAGGGTAAAACCCCCGTCGTGATATGACCATGGCAGTTGAAAGCGACGTTAAACCCCACTTAAAAAAAAAAAATGAGGAGTGCCAGCGTCGCGTCGATGGCGCGTTAAATGCACCGATTCTCGTAGGATCACCGAAGTTAAGTAACGTCCAGCGAGATGAAGACTTCGTGATGCTGCCATTCTGGCCCAACCCAGGCTGGGTAAGTTTAATCTGGGCAGCAGGTTTATGAATTTCCTGCGAATAGAGGGTAACACTTCCGACGTGATATGATCATGCAATTAAAAGCGACGTTAAAACAAAAAAAAAAGATAATATTTTCTACTGTTCTCTCGTCTGATGAAGTAATATGAATAAGGGAAGTATACCTAAAGTAATCTAATTCTTTAATATGTTGAGGTTCAATTGTTTTTTTTCCCTTATTAGACACTTTAACCAATTATTGTATGTATGGTCGTTCGTGCCGATCCTCTGAAGGTCTACATAAGGTGAAGGATACTTCTAAGAAAAGTCATAAGTGAGTCCACTTCACTACCTTCAATTGTTTTTAATCATCTGATTTGGTGAATTCGGTTGATTCTCAGCCGTTGATAGTGAAAGAAAATATCGGTTGGGTGGAAGAGCTCACAGTGTGAGAATCCTGCCGTTAAAGCCATAAAAAAATTAATAATGAAAAGTTTAAGCCAAAAGGTTTCTGTTTATTGAAATTAATTGTTTTCTAATGGTCTCTTATTTGTTATGTTATGCTGAAGATCACCAGTCTTCGCCCATTCACGAGATATGCGTAGGAAATGAGTTGGAAATGACCAGAGCTATCCGCAATAGTGAGAAGCAGAAAACATCCAGGAACTGAAAGACTTAAAACTCTCTCGACACGGAGAATCGGCACAAAAGTAACAGCACACAGCAACCGGCAGGTTAATGACCCACAGCGATAGCTCGACTCTCTCTCTCACGGCTAAATCTGCCAGGTCGAACAAAATTAATGTTTCTCGACAGTGAAAAATTCCTTTATTGACGTATCTGTTGGATATGACCGAATTCTTGTAGCAAAGAGGTTGTTACAAGAACTTTGGCTTTCTAGAAGACTTGCTTTTAGCCGTCTTAAATGCTAGAACCTCTGGTAGAGCCTTTCGCTGACAGCTAAATCTGCCAGGTCGAACAAAATATGTTTCTCGACAGTGAAAATTTACTTTATTGACGTATCTGTTGGCTATGACTAAAGAGGAAGGTTCTTACAAAAGGAACTTTGGCTTTCTAGAAGACTTGCTTTTAGCCGTCTTAAATGCTAGAACCTCTGCTAGAGCCTTTCGCTGACAGTTACATCTTTCAGGTCGAACAAAATTAATTTTTCTCGACAGTGAAAAATTACTTTATTGTGATATCTGTTGGATATGATTAAAGAGAAAGGTTCTTACAAAAAGAACTTTGGCTTTCTGAGAACTTGCTTTTAGCCGTCTTAAATGCTAGAACCTCTGGTAGAGCCCTTCGCTGACAGTTAAATCTTTCAGGTCGAACAAAATTAATTTTTCTCGACTGTGAAAAATTAAGTACTTCATTGAGATATCTTACAAAAAAAAAACCTTTGGCTTACCAGAAGACTTTCTTTTTTTTAAGCTTTATTAGGTAGAACAAAAAATATATACAGTAGAATACAATGAAATATAAAGAAAAACAAAAATATTAAGCAGATATACAAGAAAAAAAGAGAATGAAGTTAATGTCCTACCTAAAGGGCGAGGTTATTGCCTGTGGCAATCTCTTCCACCCAACCCTGTTAGGTGGAATGCTAGAACCTCTGCTAGAGCCTTTATTTGACAGTTAAATCTTTCAGCTTGAACAAAATTACTTTATTGACGTCCCTGTTGGATATGACTAAATTTTTGCAGGGAAACAGGAGGTTCTTGCAAGAACTTTGGACCTCTCTCTCTCAATAAGTTAAGTTAACTTTAACTTAGGAGGTAGATAATAATTATGTATATTTAATTGATGTAAATAAAGTTCATATGGGTATTCAATTCAATGCACATTCTCACGCTCAAAATTCAGCAGAAAAATCTTACTGCTCAAACAAAATTACTGTTTCCTCTTCGAAAAAAATGCTTTATTAACTTAACTATTAGAGAGGATTTGGCTAATTCGTTGTTAGAGAAAGAGATTTTCTAGAAGTGGTTTTTGCTGTTGGCCTTTGACAGTTGAATCAATCTGGCTATTCTGATCGAAAAATTTAATTTTGGGGTAAAACAGTAAATAATCTTTGTAATGACGTGTCTGTGACAGAAGATTTGGCTAACTTGTTGTAGAGGAGAGGGATTTTCTGGAAGAATTCAATTTCGTTGTTGACAAATGCTGGTGGTCTAACCTTTATGGTTAAATCTTTCTGCTCGAACAAATTAATGTGAGGTTTACAGTTCACAGAACAACTAGTTTATTTATTATTGTACGTATTTGTATGTAATATATTTTGTATACAATAAACAAACTTTCAACAGCAGTTCGCAATCAGTCTTGTATCAATTAGAATTTAGACTGTCAATGCAATTCATTAAGCATGAGTGAGCCACAAGTGTGGTAGGTAGTACAGATTCCACCGGTAGTAGGTTTAACTAGCGGGGGGCCCGTGTGAGGTGAAGTACATAGAAGTGTGGAGAGAAGGGGAGTTATGAGTGTATGCTTTTGATCCCGGTAGCTCAGTGGTAAAGGCGGCACTCTGTGAATCCAGAGATTCCAGAGGTCGTGGGTTTGAAACCCAGCCGGGACATGACAAGTTAATCTCCCATTTGGGATTTTTACCACATAATAATATGTCTTGGGCTTACTGCTGGAATAATGGTACTTTAATATAGTCTTAATCGGGCAGTATAAATAAGGCAATATTATTATTATTATTATCTTCGTAATATTTTGAATATGTAGTTGAAAACTCGGGCTATAGTGCGCTATAATTGGTTGAAACTCCGACTTGAGTGCGTGTCTGGCTTATCTTAACTTTAATCCTGTTTCATAATGTGGCCCTTAGGTGCATGACCAACTTGAATTTGAACCATCGTAATGCTGGCTATTCCAGGCCTAACCCAGGCTGGGTCAGGTTGACTTATTTTTGTGAGTTTCCAGCAAAATGGAGGGTAAAAACCTCGTCTAGAATGTATGTAAAAGTGATGTTTCATCAAACGAAAAAAGGCTATCACTCCTAGAGAGCTGTACGTGCGCCGTCGAAATGTAGCTGACTGGAATGTCTCATCATCAAGAAACGCATGTTTACAAACTGCACCCACAGAATAAAACAAGTTACGTCTTATAAAGGGGATCTTTATATTAAACAATTTCTGTAGATAAAGGGGAACATTTTTTTTGGGCTTTGTCTGTGTAACCTCAGATATACGTATTTAACTAATATTTCTCACGACTAGGGGCGGGCGGTGCTGAGTAACTAATTTAATTCAATAAACAAAAAGCTTTCCTTCTCTTTATTATGAAAGTAACAAGATTAGTAAATACTGAATTGTTTCTATTTTTACTTTCTATCACCTTTAAGGTATAGAAAGTATTGTTTATCTTTTCAATACAAACAATTTCTAAACAATTAAATTCAATAAACAGAAAGCTTTCCTTCTCTTTATTATAAAAGTAACAAGATTAGTAAACAATGAATTGCTTCTATTTTTACTTTCTATTACCTTTAAGGTATAGAAAGTATTGTTTTTCTTTTCAATACAAACAATTCCTAACTAATTAAATTTAATATACAGAGAGCTTTCCTTCTCTTTATTATGAAAGTAACAAGATTAGTAAATACTGAATTGTTTCTATTTTTACTTTCTATCACCTATAAGATATAGAAAGTATTGTTTATCTTTTCAATACAAACAATTTCTAAACAATTAAATTCAATAAACAAAAAGCTTTCCTTCTCTTTATTATGAAAGTAACAAGATTAGTAAATACTGAATTGTTTCTATTTTTACTTTCTATCACCTATAAGATATAGAAAGTATTATTTATCTTTTCAATACAAACAATTTCTAAACAATTAAATTCAATAAACAGAAAGCTTTCCTTTCTTTATTATGAAAGTAACAAGATTAGTAAATACTGAATTGTTTCTATTTTTACTTTCTATCACCTATAAGATATAGAAAGTATTGTTTATCTTTTCAATACAAACAATTCCTAACTAATTAAATTTAATATACAGAGAGCTTTCCTTCTCTTTATTATGAAAGTAACAAGATTAATAAACAATGAATTGCTTCTATTTCTACTTTCTATTCTATTTATCTATATTTTATTATATTAAAGTGGTGTTTTTCAACTTTTTAGTTATATACACCTACATTCTATTACCTATAACGTATAGAAAGTATTGTTTTTCTTTTCAATACAAATAATTCCTAAACAATTAATTTCAGTGAACAGAAAGCTTTCCTTCTCTTTATTATCAAAGTAACAAGATTCGTAAACAATGAATTGTTTCTATTTTTACTTGCTATCACTTATTAGATATAGAAAGTATTGTTTTTCTTTTCAATACAAACAATTCTTAAACAATTAAATACAATAAACGGATACGTTACCTTGAAACTCTTTATCGTCCAATTCGGACAAATAGCAAACAATGACCATTGTTCAATTCAAACAAACAATTAGTAAACAATTTAATTCAATAAACAGAAAGCTTACCTCGTCTTGTTGATGAATTCCAGAGGCGAACAAGTTGTCTCACGCTCGCGAGAAGTGATATTAAAAGCTCAAAAGCTTCAGAACAGAAGAAGAGGCTGGCGTTATTGATTGAATTCAACTCCCCCTGGGATCACCTCTTAGGAAACTTTACTCGACTCTCGAAAATGCATCTTCTTTTTTTTTCAAAGAAATTAAGAGAAATAAGTATTTTTTATAAATTTAAATTAACTGTAGATATACCTTTTTTTTGTCAACAAAAATACATGTTCTTTCCGATGAATTTCTAATATTAGAAATCGGAAGTTTTGTGTTCGTTTTTGTAATTTTTTTTGTTTGTTTCGATATCAATTTTATTCATATTTCTGGACGTTTTATAACCTCCTGAGCAACTTTGGTTTTTTGGCTGTCTGTCTGTTAAATACATTTCTTGTAACGCGCAAATCTCAGAAATTACTCAACGGATTTCAACGAAATTTTGTACGTATAAAGGAGACGTTGCAGATGGTAACAATATTCATCAACTTCGCACTAGCGGTTCTTGGTGATAGATACCATGCGCCTAACCACTAACTTTTTACTTATACGTTTATATCTCGTGAACGGTACTTTTGATAAACCCGATTTTGATGAAAATTTTGATTGACCTCTGATTTTTAAGACATAGCGAACATTTGCACCAAAAAGTGTAAAAACCAGGTTTTTGACTTTCCGATCCAGAATTTTTTTGTATAATTAAGAATGTATAAATAACAGTATTCTAGCATCACTTAAGATTTTTTTTTAAGGCTGCACCGCGCTGGGCCCTTGGCATTTCAAGGCGCGGGGCCCCAAAATTTTACATTATTCTAAAATATTATTTTAAAAAGCGCCGGAGATAAAAAATACTTTCGATTTCTAATATTAGAAATTTCTAGGAAGTAATAAAGAATATTAAAAAGTATTTATAAAACTTTTTCGGCTAAGATTTATTAAAGCGATTTTGAGTAGTTGTGATATCACGAAAGTGGTTAACACAAATATGATAATAGACAACATCGATAACAGTTCTGATGAGAAAAATTGTTGTATTCGACGTTAAAAGAACCTGACAAAACCTTATTTTTGTTCACCTTAAAATAAAGTAAGACTCTCAGATAGCCGCTAAAGAAATTTAGGACAAAGTTAACTAGTGGTTCTGTGAACTGTAAAACTCACACAGATTCAATTATCGCATTATAAATAATGTTGAATCAATCATGAGGATATCGAGACCTTTCATTCAATACCCCACTCGATAGTTTTTAATTAGAAAATATCAATTGGCCCTTTTTCAAGCTTATAGCTTGAAAAATGGCTTTTGAAATAAAAACTGACAAAATTCTGCACAAGAAAATAAAATAAACAAAGAAACAGTTTGACAAATGAGAGTAGAAAAATAAAAGTTTGTAACTTTATTTATAACAATAACAATACAGCAATAAACTATGGTTACAATGAGCATTAGGCAAATGTGTTAATATCAATGACGACATTATATGAAATATTATATACCTGTTTGACTGCTGGAGTAAAGGGACTTTTCGTCCTTTTTTTCACAGCCTTTTTCATTTCGTAGCCATGAAACAGGAGCTACTGTAGACGCTTGTGGTCTGTGTTGTAGCCTGCCCATCTCGTAGCATGCCTCCTCTCTGATGGGCGAGAAGTGACACAATACTTCCCAATTAGGTGCTGGGTCAACACCGGAAGGTATCCCTTACAAACAACTGTAACCAAATTTTGAATACAATTTTTTATCGGCGCGGGGGTTCGAACCCGGGAACTTCTGCATGGCAAGCGAGTGGTCAACCCCTGAGCTATTCGTAGGCTCTAAATCTTACCTTGGCAGTATAAACAAGGTATATTCTAATTATAATTTTAATAATATGAATGTTATACTAAGTATTTTCCAAATTGATCTGCCTTTTGACAATTTAAATTTCATATCTATGACATCAGTTGGACATAGATTTCCCTAGCTAGTTAGACCTCTCATTAGTTTAGTCTCATATTATGTATAAATAATATTGTTTGTTACATATTGGATGTCAAACAAGTTGAATTTAATCTAATTTATTTTTATGTTTCCCGAATTACTGTACACCTAATTACCTATAATCTAAAAAAATAGGAATATTTTACCCCACACACATTCCTGAAATGACGTTCTTATTAATTAGAGACAGAAATGATTAATAATTAAATAGGCAATTAATTATAATAAAATAAACAAATAACATACAAGTTGTCACTGGTGTAGCGGACTAAGCTTGCACGCACAGTGACCTGGGTTCGAATCCCGGCGGAGTTTAAATTTTACAGCTGTAGATGTTATGGAATGTACTCATACCTCGGGAGAAAAAATGAGTAGCTGCTCACTGCTTTGAGTAGCTGTAAGTGGCGGAATTATAGACACAATAAGATATCAGGTTATGAAGGAAAAAGTCCTTTAATTCTGCACCACTCACTAAAATTGTGATATAGCAACGAGCTCTGTCTACTCATACCTCGCGAGGAAAAATGAGTAGCTGCTCACTGCTATGTGCAGCTGTAAGTGGCGGAATTATAGACAGAATAAGATATCAGGTTATGAAGGAAAAAGTCCTTTAATTCTGCACTACTCACTAAAATTGTGATAATATATCATAACAAAGAAAAAACATTTTATAATAAAAATACTTCCGATTTCTAATATTAGAAATTTCTCGGAAGTAATACATAATACCTTCTATAACTATCGAATTCTAAATTTTTCCAAGTCTTCTATGACTATCGGATCTACAGGGGGTACAGTTAATGAAGGCAGTGCAGTTGTGAAATATTTGAACTTTGATGAGAGAAACAAAGAAGGCACTGATGGTATTAAAAGTTTAGCTATCAAGTTTAATAGCTCTAAGTAAAGACCTTCCACTCATAAATCAAAACAAACTTTATCAAAATTTTTTTTTTAATTAGAAATAAAATAAAATAATAATTCTGAGTTGTTTTTGACCAGCTCACTTGGCTAAGCACCTTTATCCTATAAAATATATAAGACCTGTTTGACTGCTGGTTTAAAGGGACTTTTCAGTCTTACCTCGGCAGTATAAACAAGGTATAATATATATTCTTTTCTAAGCAGATCGAATCTTCATTTTTAAACCACAGATAGCGGGTTCGATGACAGGCTCAGGACTCTATTTTAAACAAAACAGACAAATTACTAGTCGTTCTGTGAACTGTAAACCTCACACAGATTCTATTATCGCATTATTAATGTCATATCAAGCATGAGGACATCGAGACCTTTCATTTGATACCCCATTCGATGGGTTTTTATTAAAAAATATATCAACCCGCCCACTTTTGGGGCCCTTTCTTATTTATTTTTTAAAACTGAAATCAAATATTACTGTAGAAAAATCATTTTTAATGTTCACAGAATCGTTAGCGATAAAATGCTTTGGTTAAAATGGTATTGAGCTGTTTTAAAATGAAACGAGAGTGGGGCTGTTTCAAAACAAAACAATTCTTCCTACACAAAGAACAACACTTGGGTCTGTTGTAAAACCGTACGACTTTTTCTACGCAAAGTAAAATACTTGTTTATTAGCGATGATTAAAAAATAGCTTTGGTTAAAATGCTGATATAAAAACGATACGAGAGTGGGGCTGTTTCCAAACGATACGACTTTTCCTATACGAGGGAAAATACTTGGGTCTGTTGTATGGCCTGAAGCAGTTTGTATTTCAGTCGCTCCTTGGTTCCGTAGCGGGGGAGATCAAGCAGATTGACACACGTGTGCGCCACTGGTAACTTTCTGTCGTCCGCCACTGGTTGAATGTAGATCTGGGGGTGAAAAAATAAAATAATTAATTTTGCGAAATGTTTT
This sequence comes from Bactericera cockerelli, assembly GCA_024516035.1. Taxonomy (NCBI): domain Eukaryota; kingdom Metazoa; phylum Arthropoda; class Insecta; order Hemiptera; family Triozidae; genus Bactericera; species Bactericera cockerelli. The sequence goes on from CM044960.1 coordinate 1,253,503, forward strand.
AGTCTGTCCCGGTAGATCAGTGGTTCTGTGTGAATCTAGTGATTCCAGAGGTTCGAAACCCAGCCGGGACATGACAAGTTATCCTCCAATTCGGGATTTTTACCACATAAAAATACGTCTTAGGCTCACTGCTGGAACAATGGGACTTAATAGTCCTAATCGGTCAGTATAACTAAGGCGATATTATTATAATTATTCCTTGGCATGAAAAAAAAAAAAAAAAAAAAAAAAAACGAACAGTAAAATAATCCAATCAATTAATTACCTTGATATCACTCATCCCCTTGATGGGCACCCTATCACTTCCGGTCAAATATAGCAGGAACTACTTCTTTGGATACTGCCAAACTTCAAGATTTTTTTTTTTTTAACTATCACTTCCTTGGCACGAAAAAAAACCAACAGTAAAACAATCCAACCAATTACCTTGATATCGCTCATCCCCTTGATGGGCACCCTATCACTTCCGGTCAAATATAGCAGGAACTTCTTCTTCTCCTCTTCCGGTAACTCATGGAACACACTCCAGAACAGCCGGATGGTCGGATCTTCCGCCGTGTAGCCGTTCTTGTACTGAGCCTGGCGCTCTAGCTCCTCCCAGTCGTAGTCTTCGTTACCTGGGGGGAGAGAGGAACATTTTTTTTGAAGGGGGAAAAATGAGAGAGCTCTGCAAATAATCCTTACGCTACCTGGAGTTGTGTTATTATTATTATCTGACCTGGTTGCAGGGTTTTCAGTGAAACCCTTACAAATGACACTGCGACCTAATTAGATCTATTGTGACCAGTTGATTCTATTCGGTTTTAACGTCCTGATTTGGGATAGATAGTCAGGACGGGGGTCTTACTGCTGGAATAATGGGACTTAATAGTCTTAATCGGGCAGTATAAATAAGGCGATATTATTATTATATAATAATAATTAGGACAATATAGCGCAGTCAATTCCATCAGCAGCAAAGAAAATCTATTTCAACAATTTTATTTATTTATTTTAATAGGTAAATAATACAGTTATAACCTCAATTTCCCCCTTTTCAACATATTGGAACTCATCGATAATTGTTCTTCTTTCTTGTGTTTAGAATTAGATTAGATAGAAAATATTGTATTGTACTGTATTTAATTACCTATCACAACAGCCATCAACTCCTGAGCATGGAACAGCTTGAGCACAGTACTGCCACAGACACGGAGGAAACCTCTAAGTTATTCACTTACCTGTGAGGTTAGAAGCTAGAAGTACTCTTTAGTATGGACATACTATTTATTGTATTGTATTGTATTGTATTGAATTACCTATCACAACAGCCATCAACTCCTGAGCATGGAACAGCTTGAGCACAGTACTGCCACAGACACGGAGGAAACCTACATTCACTTACCTGTGAGGTTAGAAGCTAGAAGTACTCTTTAGTATGAGCATACTATTGTATTGTATTGTATTGAATTACCTATCACAACAGCCATCAACTCCTGAGCATGGAACAGCTTGAGCACAGTACTGCCACAGACACGGAGGAAGCCGCTCTTGTAGGCTTGGAACTGTTTCTCCACCGAGCTGTGGGAAAAAAAATACACCGCCAATTATGGACACAATACTTCCTCGTCATTGGTTCATTACGTTTGGCAATTTTGAGATTTCATACTAAATCACGTGTATCTCCAAAACAGCTTAACCGATTTTCTTCATTTTTTTTTTTTTTTTTAATGTAGAATACCGTTATTTCTACATTTTAGATCTTGCCAGCGTGGCCAGGAACACTAATATTGATGGAAGAAAGTAAATCTGGAGAGTTAATTTTACAATGTAGGATGCCATGGAGAGTAATGATATCTGTAGGATGCCATGGAGAGTAATGACATCATACATTGCCTTCCGTGTATGTAAAGGCAGAAGATTTAGTGAATTTTCAACGGTTGCATAGGATTCATCAGGAGTTCTCATTTTAATTGCCAAGGTTTTGAGTGCTTTATGTTGATTTTGTTCTATTCTTGTGGAGGTATATTTATAGGATGGATTCCATACAGCAGACGAAAATTCAAGTGTACGTCTCACAAGTGAACAAGAACGAATTTTAAATGAAAGAACATCCTGGAAATCTCAAGATGACCGGGTTATAAATCCGAGAACTTTAGACGCCTTGGCGCATATAGCATCAATATGGGAATTAAAGGAATGACTGCTATCAAAGAGTACGCCAAGATCCCTTACACATGAGGTCCTAAGAATTGGAGTATTATCAAGGTAGTATGTAAATTCTAAGGGTGTACGAGAGCGAGTAGAAGAGATGACATTACATTTTAAGGAATTTATTACAAGATGATTAAAATTCACCCACCTGTTGAATATAAAGTCCAGATAGGCGTCCACAAACTCCGTCTTGTTACTCTGGGTGACGGGGATCTGCTCTCCTCCCGGCTTCAAGGCGTCCACCCGCGCCTCGCCGAACAGTTCTCGAGCTATGGAGAAGTTGATCCCGAACACCTCTTCCAGATCCGGTTCCCGATAGTCCAGAATATCTTGAAGACTCCTGGGAGTGAGGGAGAGAGAGAGAGAGAGAGAGAGAGAGAGAGAGAGAGAGAGAGAGAGAGAGAGAGAGAGAGAGAGAGGAATATTACTTGAAGATATTCATTGTAAGCAATTTTTAATATCAATAGATAGTAAGCTATTAGTAAACACAGTTCTTAAACAATGGAGAAATTGATTCCGAACACCTCTTCCAGATCCGGTTCCCGATAGTCTAGAATTCTAGAATATCTTGAAGACTCCTGGTAGTGTGAGAGTATAAGTATAAGTAGTGCTTTATTTAGACTGTCAGCGCAAGACAGGTAGTCCCATTATGCCAACAGTTTAACAAATCACCTCTTTATTTATTTGAGTATAAATACAATGTAAATATAATAACAATTAGAGAGTAATGATAATAGAAAACAAGAGAGTATTACTTATTATTATTCAACACTTTATTAGATATAAATGGACATAGAGGCACGGTACAAATAATTATTTTAACAACGAAAAAAATGGAAACAATACATACAATAAAAATGAAAAAGAATAGAAACATATGTCCTAACTATAGGACGGGATTATTGCCTATGGTAATCTCTTCCACCCAACCCTAAAGATATTACTTACAGAGATTCATTGTAAGCGATTGTTAATATCAATAGATAGTAAGCTATCAATAGATATCACTTAATAATATCGATAGATAGTAAACACAGTTCTTGAGCTATGGAGAAATTGATTCCGAACACCTCTTCCAGATCCGGTTGCCCATCAGAGGGGAGGCATACTACGGGATGGGCAGGCTACAACACAGACCACAAGCGTCTACAGTAGATTCTGTTTCATGGCTACGAAATTAAATAGGCTGTGAAACACTCATCTTAACACATTTCATGCCACGTCACACTCTAGAGTGTGACAGTGCACTTGTCATTCTGGCCCTGTCACACTGTAGTGCGACACCATGTTGTTTCTTTAAACGTCTGTCACAATCTAGAGTGTGACCAGAAATACAAAATTATCTAAAACAGGTCTCATAATAATTACCTAGCTTGAGTGGGGGACAAATCCTTCAGGTCTTGAAGCAGTATGGGCTCGTCCAGGATTTTCTTGTACAGAGCTAGAGGGAAAGGCACGTTGATGATTGTGAAGTTGTAGATGGCGAGACCACACAGGGTTCCTGAAACCAAACATTTTTTTTATTATATATTGTATATTTTTTATTATAATATAATATTTATTATAATCCCCCTGCCTATATTATAGGCAGGGGGACTATAAACATAGAGTAGACCAGCAGTCTGGCTGGGGGACTATAAACAGGGAGTAGACCAGCTGTCTGGCCGGGGGACTATAAACAGGGAGTAGACCAGCATTGGCTTGGTTCTGGGGGCCCTTGTCAATTATTAGCCTCCTTGTAAAGACACTTTACCTATCTTTTGACATTTTTAATTTTTTTACAACGTTTACCGGGTGCCCGTAATGACTTCCGCAACTTTCTTCTAAAAACCTTGTTTTTTCGGGACTCGAACCAAGGAATATTTTTTTCTTTTTACTAATGTTACTAACTTGCTTTGCATGTTTTGAAAGTAAAATAAAAAAAAAAATATGCATTTTAAAATTCGGGAAGAAACGGACATGTGTCCCCCTGAAAACGCCCTTAGGGGCGGTGGGCGGAGGTTCAAAATATTTTCCCATAAAACTTCAGACTTCATATTGGGGACCAAAATCCTAACTCAAACCGTTCTTGAGAAAAAGATAGTGGCTGGGTGGTTTCGATCACCCTGTATATGGAAATACATATTCTGTTGTAACTTACCTCCTTGAACATTCCATTTTTTTAGATAAATATATCACTTAATTATGTTTAGTAAAATTAGTAATATTTTGTATGCAAATAAATAATGTATCTGTGAAAAAAATCATCACTAACCTCTAAGAAAATACATTTTCTGATGTAACTTACCTATAAGGAAATACATAATTCTGATCCTCAAAGGATTCTTCACTGAACCAGATGTTCTGTGTCGTCTAATCGTACTCCTTGCACATTCCATTAAATATATCACTTAATTATGTATAATAAAATTAGTAATATTTTGTATGCAAATAAATAATGTATCTGTGAAAGAAATCATCCCTTACCTATAAGAAAATACATTTTCTGATGTAACTTACCTATAAGGAAATACATATTCTGTTGTAACTTACCTATAAGGAAATACATATTCTGATCCTCAAAGGATTCTTCGCTGAACCAGATGTTCCGCGTCTCATCATACTCCTTGAACATCCCGTACTTGGGGTCCAGGATTTCCTTCAGCAGGAGCATCAGGAATTCCCGCCTCACCCCCCCCGCGTCCTCTGCTTCCTCCCCTGTGAACTTTACCTGCGAGAGGTGAAATAAGAACAGTAATAATGATTCCATGTCTGTGAGATAGGCACCCAAAGGGTTGGGTGGAAGAGATTGCCAAGGGCAATAACCCTGCCTTTTAGTTAGGACATATGTTTTTTTATATATTTTCTATTCTTTTTTTTTTTTTTTCATTCCCCCGCGAAGGATGTTACCTTGGCGCGGTGCGGGGGCCCTGCTAGGCGAGGCCCCGGTATGGGGTCGCACTAAGTTGCAATCGCCCAGCAGCCAAATTCATACCATTAGGTTGGAGGAATCGGTCGGGATTATATCTATCTATCTTTTATAAGATTGTGGAGGTGCATGGCAACTTCTGCGCTCATCGGCAAAATTAACAGACACACAGACGGACGCACGGACCAATGGCCGAAAACCACTTTTTTGGTATCCTGAGGCTATGTCCAGAATGTGTCGATGAGGCTATGTCGATATTCGTCCAGATGTGAAAAACTGGGTTGGTCAAATTTTCGACGAATACAATACTTTCCTTATTATAAATATTATAAATTATACTTTCCTTATTATAAATAAGGAAAGTATACAGTCTGGCTGGGGGACGTTAAACAGGGAGAAGACTATTGTCTCGCTATAGGACTATAAACAGAGAACAGACTAGCCAACCCTTACAAGCCAGGCTAGCTTGCAGTTTCCCATGGGTTTAATGGCTTATAAAGAAAAGTCCAAGTCCTCATGATGGTTGATCGCACATGGAAATATGTGGTTCAAGACGAGCCAACTTTGAAATAAAGTTGGCTGGAGACCATCACTCACCCCTCCAGCTGTAGCCAAGCTAGCTACAACAACAACATTATAAATAATAGACTATCATTCACTTACTTTGAGAGGTTTCTTGAAGTCGTTGGGCGAATAGGCTGCGAGCTCGCGTATGGTATCCTCGACAATGTTATCCCTGGACACCTCTATCTCCAGGTACTGGTTCAGAGCCAGAGGGTTGAAGGTCTGGAAGAAGAGGATGAGATTCCCCTGGGCCATGGCGTGCTCCATTTGGATCCTCTGGTCCATCTCGAGGAGCGTGGTTTTGGCCTGCGGGCAGTAATAGTTGATACCAATTTTTTTACAAGTCGTCGGCTAGAAGGTAAAACTGACCAACTGACAGTTGGTCATTTTTCCGATTTTTCGTTACTCTGGTCGGAAATTACCCTAACTATTGGCTAATCCACTTTGGTTATGCTGGGTCCAAACAGGTGCAACATGCAACATTTGTGTGGTAATTGGAACACTGTTGCAGCAACGTGTTGCAGTTCGTGTTCGTCAGTGGTCCATTCTGTTTCTATGTTCAGGTGCCGTCCACACACGTGCAACATAGTTGCAACAAAGATCAAAGATGTTCGGTCGAAAACCGACATCCTCATGGATAATTTTTGAACATTCATGTTCGTGTTCAGAAGCCGTCCACACAGATGAATAATAATAATAATATCGCCTTATTTATACTGCCCGATAAGGACTATTAAAGTCCCAATAATCCAGCAGGAAGCCCAAGACATATTATTATGTGGTAAAAATCCATATGGGATGATAACTTGTCATGTCCCGGCTGGGTTTCGAACCCACGACATCTGGATAATCTGGATTCACAGAGTGCCGCCTTTACCACTAAGCTACCGGGACAGAGTAAAAACATGTTGCATGTTGCACCTGTGTGGACCCAGCATTAGAAAGCAAAATACGGCTTTGTAGTGTACCTAAGTTAGAACTTGGAACCCATACTGTCTATATTTCTATGTGTCTACTTGTATGCTGTCTATGTATTATTTATTTTAATAAATGAATGGGTGAGTAGAAGAACCAGGAATGTCAACTTTTCAGGAAAGCAAAAATAAGATTTGTCTTATTTTTGCTTTCCTGATGCTAATGAGTATAATAAAATTAAATTTTACATTCCTTGTTATTCGACAAGATTCTCACAACTAGGTACTAATACCGCTAGCAAAAGTGGTCAGTGATTTTGTTACATTCCTTATTTCACATCAGATTTTTTTTTCCGCTTCCCCCACTTTAAAATCGAAAAAAAAAAATATACTTTTAAGGGGTATTTCTCCTTCATATTCACAGAGATGATAGAAAAGAGTACATTCTTTCTTATTCTACGAAGTAAAAAAAAAAATCGATTTTTGACATTCCTGGTTCTTCTACTCACCCATTCAAATAAAGATGCCAAATATTTTACAAAATTACAAATTACAAAAATCACCTTGGCGTCAAATAGGAACGGATAGTTGCACAGGAAATCGCGCACAGTTCCGTTGGGTCGCCCGGATATCCAGCGGTAATAGTCGACCCGTATATCACACAGCTGGCCCAGGTCGGGCATGTAGAACGCGGTATAGGGCACCTTGCGGTCACCATGGGGCAGCGGGCCTGGCCGCAGGTGGTCGTAGGTGGTGCGGACTGCGGCTGCGGTCGCCGCGGTGGTGCGGGTGGGCCGTGGTGGTGCGGTGTTGTCGGGAGAGAGGGTGCGGGCCGCCGCTGCGGGGCCGGTGGAGGTGAGGGTCTTGTTGTTGATCGTGTTCAGGGTGGCGAGGAGCTGCAGACACTGGGAGAGGGGGGCGGTCCAGGTGATGTCCTGTAGGGGGGGGGGGAGGGGAGGGGGTGTGGGGGCATGATTAGCTCAGAAGTAAGATTTTTTTATTTTATGTTGTTGTAATTTATTTATATTTTAATTTTTTTTTCAGGTTTGCTCAAGATTATTTATTTGTAATATGATTTAACAATGGTTGGTTAGCATAGTTACATAGTACACAATAATTGAAAATACAAAATTATAAAATAAAAAAATTAAACTTTTTTTTATATGTATTATATGATATATTATCTATATTTGAAAAAAAAAGTATGTATCAAATGTTCTATAATAAAAAAAAAATGATGATTTTTTCTCTATTAAATAAAGCAAAATAAATAGATATATTGTGAAAACAAAGGTTTGTACATTTTACTTCGGAATTATTTCTAATATTAGAAATTTCATTTTGTTTTATTCTGTTCCTCCGAACACGTGAGGCTGGCAATTCCAGCCCTACCCAGGCTGGGTGAGGTAAATGTGGGTATCTGGTACGATTCCCGGCGAATGGAGGGTGAAACCCTCGTCCTGACTATCTCAAGTCAGGACGTTAAAACCATACAGAATCAATGGACATGAAAGGAGGCTAGACATTGGATCTGGGCGTCCATATAATCCTCTCACCACCGTGATTTATGTCCCTACCTCACGGACACGAAATTATTATTATTATTAACCTCTTCGCGCCCAACACCAATTTTTGTTTTGTTGTACTAAGTGACCGGTGGCCTCGCCCGAGGACAAACATTTTATGCTAATTGATAGTATAAATTTTTAGCTTGGGCACTTAGGACTATAAAATAACTGTCCTCTTACGAGGACATTGGGCGCGAAGAGGTTAAGACTTACGCCATTGCCATCCACCACATTGGGCTGCTGAAGCAGATACTTGACACATTCCTTGTAGATGAGGATGAGACGCTCGAAGTAGTCATTAGACATCTGGGTGTACCAGTTCCCTGCAGGCAGACGAGAGCCAATCCTTAATATAATAAATTATGCTCGAAGTAGTCATTAGACATCTGGGTGTACCAGTTCCCTGCGGGCAGACGAGAGCCAGTTCTTAATATAATAAATTATGCTCGAAGTAGTCATTAGACATCTGGGTGTACCAGTTCCCTGCAGGCAGACGAGAGCCAATCCTTAATATAATAAATTATGCTCGAAGTAGTCATTAGACATCTGGGTGTACCAGTTCCCTGCGGGCAGACGAGAGCCAGTTCTTAATATAATAAATTATGCTCGAAGTAGTCATTAGACATCTGGGTGTACCAGTTCCCTGCGGTCAGACGAGAGCCAATCCTTAATATAATAAATTATGCTCGAAGTAGTCATTAGACATCTGGGTGTACCAGTTCCCTGCGGTCAGACGAGAGCCAGTTCTTAATATAATAAATTATGCTCGAAGTAGTCATTAGACATCTGGGTTGTACCAGTTCCCTGCGGTCAGACGAGAGCCAGTTCTTAATATAATAAATTATGCTCGAAGTAGTCATTAGACATCTGGGTGTACCAGTTCCCTGCGGTCAGACGAGAGCCAATCCTTAATATATGTTTCAAGATTCACAGTAAATGATTATTTACATGAATTTTTTCCTCTAAATTCACGGATGTAAATTCATAGTTTCAATATATCTTATCGAAATCAATAATGTTTTTAAGTAAAACTCTTTTCTTAATAATTGTACTAATTATAATGTATGGCTCTCCTTTACAAATTGTAATATTATTATGATAACAAATAAAATATGTGAGGAGCTTGGACTTGGATGGGTTTTCACTCACCCAATATCTTAGCAGCCTCGGACTTCAGGCCCAGCAGCGCCTCAGCAAAGGGCACATGCAGGATGATGTGCTGGCGGGGGTTCATGAACTCGTGGTACAGGGGAAGAGTCAGGAACATACGCAGAGCCTCAGCATCAGGGGGGGTGTTACGGAGGGACTTGACCAGATGGGCGTGGCTTGCTAGGATCTGGAAGGGGGAAATAATTTATTTATGTTTTGTACTAAAAACCAGTTTTCCCCTTTATCCTATCCTATCGCGTTTAACATCGTGTGTCGGCGACCTAACTTACTAACCAACCCGTGTGTCGTCGACCTTCGCCTTCTACCAAAGTGCAACTTGCATTCGGAGATCGTTGGCAAGTTTGTGGTACCTACTGCATGAGGTACCTAACGCAAGGAGGTGATCAGTCAGTCGTAGTTCGTTATCCGAAAGTATCGTATAAGTGATCCCCTTATCTCTATCTTGTGTAATCATCTATCTGAACATCTTTTGTGAAAACCGCGAAAGATAACATTTGAGCGCTAAAGTATCCTGCTAAAGTCCCAACAATTTATATACACTTATTCATATATGTTTTATATACACTGACTGGCAAATTTTGCGGAATACATGGGTTTGTCTCGTATAACGTGTGTATGTATTTCTTGTTGGACAAAAATATTTTTCATATATTTTTTTTTAATTGAGGAAATCACACAAACATTGGTACAGAGATAGTAAAGACATGAAGGTCCATTTTCATAATTGAATGAAGTGCTTGTCACTGTCGACCTTTTCCATACAGGGTGAAGAAAAAAACTGTTTTTCTAAGAATTCTTCGAAATTCAATATTTTGGATTGAGAGTAATATTGTCTTAGTTTATGTATCAGACTCCTGACTGACTCCCGCTCTATCCTGGCTATCGTATCATAGCACTCCTGTACCAGTTTATTACAACCTCACCCAGCATTGGTTGGGCCGGAACCTTACCAGACTCCTGACTGACTCCCGCTCTATCCTGGCTATCGTATCGTAGCACTCCTGGGCCAGTTTATTACTACCTCACCCAGCATTGGTTGGGCCGGAACCTTACCAGACTTCTCACTGACTCCCGCTCTATCCAGGCTATCGTATCATAGCACTCCTGGGCCAGTTTATTACAACCTCACCCAGCATTGGTTGGGCCGGAACCTTACCAGACTCCTGACTGACTCCCGCTCTATCCTGGCTATCGTGTCGTAGCACTCCTGTAGCAGTTTACTACAACCTCACCCAGCATTGGTTGGGCCGGAACCTTACCAGACTCCTCACTGACTCCCGCTCTATCCTGGCTATCGTATCGTAGCACTCCTGTGCCAGTGGCATGTTCACGCCGTGATTCTTGGAATTGCAGTTGAAGTGCTCGCTGTGGTCTGTCTTGAGGAAGGAGCCGTTCACACATCCGGGACTGACGAACACCGTTTCCAGGTACCTGGGTGGAAATGATTAATTTTTCATTAATACAAAATAAAATCTTTGAAATGTTCTTGTAAAGGATAAAAAGACAAACTGATTGACATGGTTACCTGGGTAGAAGGGTAGAAATGTTGATCAATTTTCAATTAATACAAAATAAAATTTTTCCAATGTTCTTGTAAAGGATAAAAAGACAAACTGATTGGCATGGTTACCTGGGTAGAAATGTTGATCAATTTTCCATTAATACAAAATAAAATCTTTCCAATGTTCTTGTAAAGGATAAAAAGACAAACTGATTGACATGGTTACCTGGGTAGAAATGTTGATCAATTTTCCATTAATACAAAATAAAATCTTTCCAATGTACTTGTAAAGGATAAAAAGACAAACTGATTGACATGGTTACCTGGGTAGAAATGTTGATCAATTTTCCATTAATACAAAATAAAATCTTTGAAATGTTCTTGTAAAGGATAAAAATACAAAGTGATAGAGAAAAGATAGCGATGGGAACCCACACGCTTTCCGGCCCAACCCAGGCTGGGTGAGGTAAAGCCCTTACACAAGTAGATCTTGGTTGAACGTTTCATCCGACTTCAAATCCTCCTGTTCACACTCCTTCAGTCTTTCAAAGTTCACGTCTAGAATTAGAGTCGAAGGGTCCTGCAATCTGAAATCGTCCGACTCTACCCTGTCCTGGAAGAGAAAGAAGGTATAATAAGGTTTGACTGAAAAAGAAACTAAATTCATCAAAGCCCAGACACTCAGATGGTTTGGCCACATCCAACGAATGGAAGAAGAAAGAATGCCCAAAAAAATATTAAATGCCAAATTATACAACCCAAGAAAGAAAGGAAGACCACGTCTTAGATGGACCAAGTTCAAAGTGACCTGAAAACAATGAAAGTGAAAGGATGGGGAAATTTGGTGAAGGACAGACATGTTTGAAGGCGTATTGTTGAGGAGGCCAAGGCTCACATCGGGCTGTAGTGCCACTTGGTAAGGTAAGAATGAGAAACTTCTTTATACTAGACTTTTTGCTCTGTCCCATAGCTTCTAACATATCCAGGACCGACTGTTCACACAAAGAAACTCATTTATCTCTCTATCTAATTTAAAAGAACGTCACTCTGAAGATGATAATAATAGTATCACCTTATTTATACTGCCCGATTAAGACTATCAAGTCCCATTGTTCTAGCAGTAAGCCCAAGATGTTTTGTTATGCGGTAAAAATCCCAAATGGGAGGATAACATGTCATGTCCCGGCTGGGTTTCGAACCCGCGACTTCTGGATTACCAGGCCGCTGCCTCTACCACTGAGCTACAAGGTCAGAAGTAATTCGATTTCATGCTTTGTCAAGGCGTTTCTTCTGGTAATTCAGAGGTCGGGGGTTCGAAACTCAGCCGGGACATGACACAATTTATAATCTAGCCTTGATGGTATTCTGAATACACCCGTTCTCGTAAGATCACTGAAGTTCAGCAACGTCCAGCAAGGTTAGCAGAGGTGATCACTTAATTCTGACATCTCGTGAAACTATTGCTGGCTTAACCCAGGTTGGATGATGTTAATAAGGTTAGCTTGTTTGTGAGATTCAAGCAATTGGAGAGTAAAACCCCTTCTCGAATGTTCTAGGTGTTAAATAGAAGTTAAGTAACAATAATAAAAAAAGTCTGGCAGGGGGACTATAAACAGGGAGTAGACCAGCTTTGGCTTGGTTCTGGGGGCCCTTGTCAATTATTAGCCTCCTTGTAAAGACAGCAGTAGAATTGCTGAGTCATTCCTTCACTGTCTGGCTACCATCGTTCACGATGACGCCACCCTATGATGAATAAAAAATGTATTGTATTGTTTTATTTGTGGTGAAGCACAAGGCATCTTCACAATTTTTGTGGGTAGTGCAGCATTACTAAGAGCCTCCTTTACTTTTCGAATTATTCTATTACATTAATTTCTTTTTACTCTGGTAATGCCGCCACTGGTCATTACTCATACAAGTAACTACTCATTTTGCCTCACGAGGTATGAGTGGACCGCGAACATCCAAGTACAGAGCAGAAAAATTCCTGCCCCGCTGGGGATCGAACCCAGGTCACCATGCGTGCAATGCCTAGCGCGCTAACTCATTTTGCCATGGTGACTATGAATAAAAATTGTTACTTACTGAACTCCTAGTAACTGTCACAATGCTATGGTCCCCGCCGGAGAAAATCTTCTTCACCACAAGCACCCCGGCACGGGTGGACACCAGTGTCGACCCGGGGGGGTCTTTCCTGTTGTTGAGGGCGGGGGACTTGGGGGCGGGGGCGGGGGCGTCGGGTAGCCAGGGCCCCTGGATGAGCTGGGGCGTCTTGTGAAGGGCGCGTGGGCTGGCCAGCTGTACGGCCGCCCCTATGCCGAAGGCGTACAGGCGGCCCACGGATGGGATGAACGTGAGCGTGTGTCTCCTGGGGGAAGAATAGGTTGGGTGGAAGAGATTGCCAAAGGGTTTGGGTGGAAGAGATTGCCAAAGGCAATAACTCCGCCCTTTAGTTAGAACATATATTAAGTAAACATTTATTTATTTTTTCTTTATTTTTTTCTTCTATTAGATATATTGTATTTTAATTTGTAATTATTTGTGTTGTATATAATATGTCCTATTAATAAAGAGTAAATAAATAAAAAATAAAATAACAATACCAATCAGTAGCTTGCTCGATAAGGCGGCGGACTTGTAATCTGGAGGTCGGTGGTTTGATTGTGAGTGATTGTGATATCACATCGTGGTCAATACAAATATGATAATCTAATGAAACAGTGATATTGTTTAATTTATACAATGAAATAGATATGCACTGGTAGTCAAGTGGTTAACGCGCTAGTCTGGTAACCAGGTAGCGTAGGGATCCGTTGGTTCGAATACCATCCAGTGCATGCATTTTTCCTCATTAATTTGAGTTTATGACCACATAAAAATAAAAATCTGAGGGTTAAGTGGTAATAAATGCTTTAAGCATTAACCTCGCCTAGTGGTTAGCTTCCACTAAATAGTGTTATTATTATTAATAAATAGATGTTGTAGAGATTGATTTTTATAGAGAGATTGCCACAGGCAATAACCCCGCCCTTTAGGTAGGACATTGTTGTTATTTTTTTTTACTTATTTATTTTGTCAATTGTTTGTTTTTTCTTAATATTATACTGTTACCATTGTACTCTGTCCTCCTAATAAAGCATACTATAATAATAATAATATATGTAATACAAAAAATTCTAATTACAAATACTAGGATTTACCTGCCACAAGCGATCTGAGTGACTGTGCTGCCCATCAGTTCGAGCACTTTCCTAGGCAACAGTTCATTGGTGAGGGTGCCGTGGCCTAGCTGGCCAAATGAGCCATCTCCACACGTGAATACACCTCCCTCCTAAAGTGGTCGATTTAATAAATTTAACAAATTAAATAAATAATAATATCGCCTTATTTATACTGCCCGATTAGAACTATTAAAGTTCCATTCTTCCAGCAGTAAGCCCAAGACATATTATTACGTGGTAAAAATCCCAAATGGGAGGATAACTTGTCATGTCCCGGCTGGGTTTCGAACCCGCGACCTCTGACATCTCTGGATTCACAGAGTGCCGCCTTTACCACTGAGCTACCGGGACAGTATTAATAAATGTAATACTTTACAATATACTTATTTAAAAGTACATAAAATAATAATAAAATTATAGCAGACTTCTACAAACTCAGCTGAGGGAAGATTCATTCGTTCGAGTCAGCTCTTGAATTTTGTGTTTAGTTTTCCCGTTTAATACAATTAAAGTTCTACGGAGTTCTGTCAATGCTCTATGGTACATACGAAACGATGTCCTACATCGGGACTTGAAAATTGAGACAGTCAAAGACTGTATGAATAGATTTGCCTTGAGTCATCAAAAGAGGCTGGAGGAGCACCCCAATCCCGAGACCGTCCATCTTCTTAGGATTGAAGACCTCACCAGACGTTTGAAGCGGATAAAACCACATGAACTAATTAATTAGGTACTTTCCTCTGGTAATCACCCAACAGCCGAGTCTGCTTATGTCCATGTACATAACTTATTTTAATTTACATTAGTAGTTTAAGATTAGAATAAAAATACTTATTAGTTTTAAGAACTAGATTGTATTAATAAATTTAGTCCCCAAGGACTCTGTTTAACAAAAGAATTTTTTTTAAATACAATAAGCAAAATTCAAGACTAAAATTGTTGTTGTAGGTGTAACGTGCGGTAGAAAAACAGATGCTGTATGTCCTGGTAGCTCAGTGGTAATGGCGGCACTCTGTGAATCCAGAGATACCAGAGGTTGCGGGTTCGAAACCCAGCCGGCACATGACAAGTTATCCTCCCATTTGGGATTTTTACCACATAATAATATGTCTTGGGCTGACTGCTGAAATAATGGGACTTAATAGTCCTAATCGGGCAGTATAATCTTTTATCCTATAAAATATATAAGTTCTGTTTGACTGCTGGAGTAAAGGGACTTTTTAGTTTTATCTCGGCAGTTTTTTTTTATGGACATAACATCATTTAGAACTTTAATACTTTTAAGTAATCCAAACTACAATACTGATGTCCTAACATGTCATACAAACTAAAGGTTATAAACAATACAGACTTAACTTATACATTTCTATACAGACATTATCTGCTCACATTTCAGCCGGAACAGATCACTAGAGAGATTATAGTGATCATAGTCCAGCTGAAGTTAAAACAAGGTATACTCTATTCTATTCTATAAATAACGCGATTTTATTATTATTATGCTACGAAGTATATCAGATGGTTGGGATAGCTGCGTGCTAGCCCATTGCACCACAGAGATATTCAAAATGTCTTCATTATTTACCTGTGTGAGAAATACGGAGTAATCCTCTCCACAGGAGATGTATTTCACTCTGATGCTGCGCAGAGATTTCAGGTGGTTGGGAACATAGCGGTTTGTTTCATCATTGAGGCCCAACTGCCCACAGTCATTCTTGCCCCAGCCATACACCGCTCCTGTAATATTAGCACAGAGTTTCTATCTATCTAATATCTAGAACGCCTCAGGTCGTGTTATAACAAATTCCACAAGAATAACAATAAAGGCCGCATTATAAAATTGGATTACAACATACAAAGATAAGCTTTATAGTTTATAGCGCGCGATTAGCTGAGTAGTTAAGCACTGGCTTGCCATGCGGAAGGTCTCGGGTTCGATTCCCCGAGCCAACAGTGAATTTTTTTTCTAACTGAGAAGTATTGTGTCACTTCTCGCCCATCAGAGGGGATGGGCAAGCTACAACACTGACACAAGCGTCTACAGTTGCTCCTGTTTCATGGCTAAGAAATAAAAAAGGCTGTGAAACACTCATCTTAAAAAAAAAAAAAAAAAAAAAAAATTGACAAGCTAAGCAGAGGATTCAATGCACTGGGATTTGTTTACTGTTGATTCATATCCATCAAATTAAATTCATATTGTATGTCGCAAAGCATTGATCATAAGTTCATTAGCATTGATTTTCAATCTTCAAATGATATAATATATTTCATTAAAAACATCTTCTTTCTTCAGTGTGCTCAACACGGATGCCACATTTCCTCTTTATACCGCGAAACTCACTCTTTGTCGGAAGTACGTCTCTCTTTCGTTTCAAGCACCAGAGACTTGGAAATAGAATTGAATAGATCCAAGGCATCTGGTCCAAAAGATCCGAAAGTTTCGACGGCATTGATTTACCAACTCACCAGACTTAGACAGCACAAAGCTATGGTTGGCTCCGCAGGCTATGGGCAAGGATTCTACATCAGTTCATCAGCATTGATTTACCAACTCACCAGACTTAGACAGCACAAAGCTATGGTTGGCTCCGCAAGCTATGGAAGCTATGGGTAAGCTGAGTAAGGATTCTATACAATGAGGTTTGTTCACTGTGGCATTGGAACTGTTGATGCCCATCTGTCCGTACTCGTTGTTACCCCAGCTATACAGCTCTCCACCTGAACAAAAAACCAAACATATCAATTAGTTAGATAGAAAAACCATTTGCAGTATAAAAAGGTTTGTAAGGGATACCTTTGTAAGGGATCAGTTGTTTTTAAGGGATACCTTTCGGTGCGCTCGTGTTGACCCAGCACCTAAATGTGAAGTATTGTGTCACTTCTCGCCCATCAGAGGGGAGGCATACTACGGAATGGGTAGGCTACAACACAGACCAAAAGCGTCTACAAAAAAAGGCTGTGAAACACTCATCTTAAAAAATAAAAAAAAACTGGCACATTAATTAAATCCCAACCAATGTATTAATTTTTCATCTGTTTTGGTAGGGGTGTGTTTAACGTTGCTTGATTTTGTAACACCATAAAAAGAATAGTCTGAGAGTCATGGAATATAATGGCTAGCATTCTTCTCAACTAGTGGTAACCCTAACTAGTTGTCTTGTAAGGGTAACCTAACAAGCCAAGCTAGCTTGCAGTTTCCCAAGGGTTTAATGGCTTATAAAGAAAAAGGTGTAGTTCACATGATGGTTGATCACACCTGAAAATGTGTGGTTCAGAATGAACCATCTTTCCACTTGTCTGGAGACCATCACTCCCCCCTGCAGCTGTAGCCAAGCTGGTTACAACAACAACAAATATATTTTTTTAAATACTTTTTCATCATTTATTTTTTTATAAACATATAACAATTAACAAGCACGGAAACATAAATTAAATAAAATAATAATATTATATACGTAGATAAAATGCTTAAAATTGTTTTTTGTTATTTAAATAACAGTAGAAGAAACCCGAAGTGCGTAAGCATGTGTTGGGTCTCTTAGAGATAATAAGATAGTAAGTAAACTCTTAGATTTTTTTTTCCAATAACTTTATTATATTTTATTTTAATATTCATACATATCCTTCATTTAATATAATTTAATAGTTACTGCAAACCAATGTACTTTTCAGTATGTAATGGATTGCAGCAAATAGTATTGTCTTCTTTTTTTTAATGTCTTTTTTTTTATAGATAGTAACATACTTACTACTGGTGAGCACCAGACAATGTGAGTAGCCAGCACACGCCTGCACAACACTGGTGGAACCCAGCCCCTTCACACGCTTCGGCACTGACTGGGGCTTCTTATCCAACGAGGCTATTCCCAGCTGTCCATGAGTGTCGGAGCCCCAGGTGAAGACCTCGCCACAGTCATTCAGTGCAAGCGAGTGCCACTGTCCCGTTGTGACGTGAGTGATGACATATTGGCTAAGCCCATTTACAATGTCTGAAATTCAATGTATTGACTTTTACTGAAGTAATTTGTGTACACATTTTAGACATACAAATCAAACAAAATTCATAGTATTTTAAAACAATACAACACAGGGGACATGGAAGGAGCCCAGAACATTGCTCCTTGGCGTCCAGGGGGTTTAATACCCCCATTTATCCTTCCACCACCATGACTCAACCATCATGGACACAGAAAAAAAAAAAAAATGAATGTGATAATTTATTCTGGAGCTCAGAGAACCAAAGATTCAGCGCCGTGAAGGCATAGTAATTAAAATAATAATATTACCTTATTTATACTGCCCGATTAGGATTATAAAGTCCCCATTATTCCAGCAGTAAGCCCAAATGTTGTAAAAATCCTCCAAATGGGAGGAAATCTTGTCAAGGCCCAGGTCTGTTTCGAAAAAAATACCTACACTGCTATTGGCTTAAAATTTACAGTGGGAAAGTTGATACACTCACTCAAATGTTTATGGTCCAGTTCATGTCCTAGCTGACCGTACTCATTGTTTCCGCATGAGTACACCTGTCCTGACTCGGTAATGAGTAATGTGTGAAATCTGCCACAGGATACTGAAAAATATACATAAATAAAATTATCCGGGATTTTTTTCTCTCTTTTAATCTCTCCAACATAAAAGACTATCAAGGAAAAAGCACAACAGTTAGGTTTATCTAAAGTTTGATAATCATCTTAGGGTGGCATCATTGTCAATGATGGTAGCCAGACAGTGGAGTAATGACTCAGCACTTCTGCCACTGTCTAAACAAGGAGGCTAATAATTGACAAGTGCTTTTATTTAGGTATTTGTAATATTTTATATAAAACTAGGATTCTTTAAAAAATTAAATTATAAACTAGGTGAGTGAAATTTTTAATGAATCCTAGTTTTATATACAATATCATACATCCCATCGTATGCCTCCCCTCTGATGGGCGAGAAGTGACACAATACTACCCATTTAAGTACTGGGTCAACACAAGCACACTGGAAGGTATCCCTTACAAACAACTGTAACCAATTTTTGTCAGCTCAGGGGATCAAACCTGGGACCTTCCCCATGGCAAGCAAGTGACTAACCACTGAGCTAATCCCGCACTCATTAGTTTTAATGGTACAAGGTCCAACCTTTATTGTAACTATGTGATAGCTTTAGTGGGTACTTGTTCTACCATTACAGAATTTAGGACATTTTCTAACATAAATTAACTCAATATTTTTAAAATTTTCAGTTTTCAGTACTTAATTTCAAAACACTATTACACATACACCATACACTGCACACTGGACACGGAAGGAGCCCAGAACACTGGTTCTGGGAGTCCAAAGGGTTCACACCCACATAAATCCTTCCACCACCATGACATCAAACATGGACACGGAAAGTATTATTTTTTCACAGTATTTTTCTTAATTAAAACCCTTGCAATTTGTCAGCTAGGTGACATAACAGCTAGGTCAAATTAATAACATTGTATCACTGTGGGAACAGTCTGTTGTGCTTGCAATTTCAGGTACTAAACGGGTGATCTTCTTACCAAATTTGACAACAGTGCTGAGTGGAAATTCTGGAGCTATGGGTGAGACAATAATGCTCTGCTGATCAGGAGTGTCTCCAAGTCCGAGCACTCCATTGTCTGCTTGGCCCCAACAGTACATACTCTGCTGTACACGATGTTCTGGAAGAGAAGACGAGTCAGTGTTATTTGACTCATCACTAACCTCCATGTCTGGAAGTTATTATTTGTGTTGTTCTGGAATCATAGTTAACAAATTTTACATGTATTATTCTGAATATTACTTGATTTATCATACATAATGTTGTAAACAATACCCCACCCCCAAGAATCTTTGGGTATGTAGATAAAATATTATTAAATTTGATAGGCTCCAATTCAATCTGTAAATTTGATTTATTTTTCTTCTTAAGAGGGCAGATACACATTCATTATCAAAAACTGTATTAGGTAAGCAATTATGTAATTAGGTACTACATAATCATAGGTTCTAAATTAGACTTCCATTTTCCTTAATGGCCAAATTACCATATATAAGAAATCTGTTGTGGACCAGTGACCTGAATTCTGGTTTTTTTTATGTACCTACAGGATGAGATTTTTTCATTTACACAAAGTACATAAATGTACATTCAACAGTGGATCATTGCAATTCAGCGCAATATTAAAAACATAGAAATTACTGACAATTGTTGGATTTTTATGTAAGCTAGAACATTTAAATGATAATAATAAATGTAGTGGGGGCGGATGATACTATTGCCCAGATGGCGACATCTGCATCCAGCTCTTGCAGTTTTAAAGTCTAATGGAGACAATTTCTGTGAGCACATTTCACAAAGTGTAAAAGTGGCTGGTAAGAACTATTCCAAAACCCCAAAAGTGTTTTCTCATCAGATTAATGATGGGACCAGCAATAATTATGGCCATAGGAGAGTGTGCAGTGGACAATCAAGTCCACTAGCTAACATACTCCTGACATTGTAAACAAAACAACACCACGAGACTTGATGATGGATCCATTGGTGTAAAATACTTTCCCAGGTGAGAGGAGAAACCATGAAATAAAAATAACATCAACTTACATACACTGCACAGTTAGGACTAATAAGTCCCATTATTCTAGCAGTAGCCCAAGACATTATTATTATTATGAGGTCAAAATCCCAAACGGGGGGATAACCCATCATGTCCCAGCTGGGTTTCAAACTCACTATCTTTGGATAACCAGTCAGATAACTAGAGCACTGACCTACCACAACAGACAATGTTTTGTTCCATTTTGGGGTTGAAAAGTTTTCAAATAATTTTCATTCCCAGTATGTACCACTCCATTGCTATTTGGCTAACAGCACTTATCCCAAAAGAAAATCATTTGGATCTAGAAAAATCTACACAATCAACTAGTGGCCAAATGCAATACACTGGCAAAATTACAACATTAATAAACAATTTCCTGCAATGTTTAAATTGTATTATCAGTGCAGTATGGCATAATTTTCTGTCAAAGTACTTACCCTATCTAGACGATTTTCTGTCTTTTATCTTATGAGAGTTAAGAAATCATTGGTACTCAGACAATTTTCAGAATAGATCAATTTCAATTTTGCTGAATGCAAAGATACCTATTATCAGTGCAGAGAAAAAACTACTAGAATTTTTCAATATAATGACTGTGAATTTTGTTACAACTCACAGTAAGACTACATTAAAATACTTGGTATAATTTACATGTAAGAACGTTGAATTTTTGTAGGAAATTTAAGCAATTATACAATTAAGAGCTGTCAATCCGGAAGTTTCTGAGGAAAATTTTTTGATAAGGATTTTCTTTTCTGTTGACACTGTTGGAAATTGAAATATTTTGGAGGTTATCTTCACTGATACGTTTGCTGCACTCTAGCGGATTTGAACCGAAACACCGTGGGAATTGATCTTGGAAAATCCACTGCACTTTGCATAAGTGATCGTTATCTGGCGTTCATAAAATATTAGAAATGTTTTTTTTACTCTAATATAATTATTTTTAATTCAAATTCTAATTCTCGTGACGCTGGCTTTTCCGGCCCCACTCAGGCTGGGTGAGGTCAATGTGAGTAGCAGGTTTGTGAGTTTCCTGCGAATGGAGGGTAAAACCCCCGTCGTGATATGACCATGGCAGTTGAAAGCGACGTTAAACCCCACTTAAAAAAAAAAAAAAATATTTTTACCCACATACTTTTGATAAAACATCAGACTTAATTATATTTTTATGATAACAATATATGTATGTACTATCTATACAGAAATTTAGAACAGTTTTGAATTTGTTTGAATTCCTCTTATTGGTCCAGTAAAAATCACTCTAGGCTCTAGGGTAAACTAGAGAAAAGTAATAATTAGGTAGGTATGTAATACCTGAAGGTGTCCTACAATCCTACATAATTATATACTAGAGGTACATAGATTACACTTCACGATGTTTCGTTACTCACTCAAAAATTTATGTTTATTTTCGTTTTCAAGGTATGATTAATTTGTATTTAGGGTGCCAAAAGTGAGATCATACTACCTACGCACGAAATGGGAAAGTTCAACACAGACCACGAGTGTCTACAGTAGCTGCTGTTTCATGGCTACGAAATAAAAAAGGCTGTGAAACACTGATATTTTAAAGAAAATATGCACCGGTTCTCATAGGATCACCGAAGTTAAGCAACGTTCAGCGCGGTGAAGACTTCGTGATGCTGGCATTCTGGTCCAAACCAGGCTGTTTGAGAATAATGTGGATCGCAGGTTTGTGAGTTTCCTGCGATTGGAGAGTAACACCCCCGTCGATGACCATGCAGTTGAAAGTTAAATTTATACTTATACAATCTATGTAGTCTTTTAGTTTGACAACTCATGTGACAATTATTATTCTGGGTATTTCACCTGTGTGGCTGTACATCTGGGTATTAAAAAATATAAAATATTATTACCTACATATAAAAACAATACGTGTAGTTGGGTTAAATTTGTAGTTGAAAGTTAAATTTATACTTATACAATTTATGTAGTCTTTTAGTTTGACAACTCATGTGACAATTATTATTCTGGGTATTTCACCTGTGTGCGTATTTCACATATATCTGGGTATTTAAAAAAAAATATTATTACCTACATACGAAAACAATAGAGCTGGTATTGACACCAATTCAGTGTCACCGAAATAACGACTGATAATTGATGGAAACATATCATTTAACTTCTATCTTATCTACCCAATGTACTCATACCAAAAAAAAAAAAAAAAATGTTATTAATAGTTAGGTATCTACCAAGTCTAGCTAATGTTATGTTATAATTGATTAAGTATAATCATTCGATTGATTCCAATAATGTATGTTTAGTGTTTGTCAACTGTGTGGACGACAAATTGTTTGATATTTTTTGGTGCCAAACTGACGAATCCAATATTTTGGTGATACCTAGGTGGTTATAATTTGATGTTGGTGTCTGAAATAGTTATACATTCTTTCATTTTATTTCACTAGAGTATAGCCTGTATAGCACTAGGATAAGAACTCTACATATCATTTTGTGTAAGTGTATCCATAACACATACGTAGTACAATGTACATAAACCTAAGAACTATTTATGACCATTAAAAATAAAATAAAATCAAAAATATCCGGACATCAAACTCGAGGTCATTTGAAACAGATTTTAACCTCACCCAGGCTAGGTTGAGTAAATCATTGCTGGGATCACCGAAGTTAAGTAACGTCCAGTAAAATGAAGACTTCGTGATGCTGGCATTCCGGCCCAATCCAGGCTGGGTGAGTTTAATGTGAGTAGCAGGTTTGTGAGTTTCCCACGAATGGAGGGTAACGAACACCCGTCGCGATATTACTATGCAGTTGAGAGTGACGTTAACCAAAAAAAGGAACTCTACAAATGATAATATTAATCAGTATAAACAGAAAAGTAAGAGGTTGTATCAGATGTACATGAATAACAGAACATACCTGGACAGCTGTTTCGAGCTTACTTGCTCTCATCAGCAGGTAATAGTTCTAAATATCCATGCCATCAACTAACCTCTCTATTTAAATCAGTATAAAACAGGAAAGTGAGAATTTGTACTAGATGTACAAGAATATCAGAACATACCTGGACAGCTGTTTCCAGCTTATTTGCGCTCAAAAGAAAGTCGTATGATTTTCATGCGAGTTTATTTTTTTACGAAATTCAAAGAAAAACTCGTGGCTACTCCGGGGTTTACCCAGTAGGAAGTACCATACATACATGAGTAAGACTCATTAGTCTGGGGACCTAGACACATAATTGTCACTACTCGCGTGGGTAACCACCCTTAAGTAGTATTTATAGATTTATCCTAAACTTTCCCAAATGTCTAGTACTTGACACTTTCCAAGATGTAACTAATAGGCTATTGGCTACCTAGTAATATTGTGACGTCATGGAATGCATTGTAAATTATATAATAGGAGGGAAAATCCGATTCTAATTTAGTAAGTTTGTAATGGATCGAATTTGTGTGAAATTTTTCATAAAATGGTCGAATTGCATGGCCGGATTAACAATTTTATTATAGTAGCAAGTTGGTACGAGCCCCGTACGCTTTTTACGCTTTGTATAACATGTGGCATTTTTATTAAATCTTCTTCTTCTTTTACTCCGTCTTACCCCGCTCAAGCAGGGTCGACGTTGTTCAACCTTATGGTTGAGGTTGACGGCTGGATGGTCTTCCAAACGCCAACGATTTGGAAAACATACATACTGGTATAATAATAATAATAACATTCTTTCGTGGAAGGTAACCACCGGTTGAGGTAAATGCTCAGAGCATTTTCTACCTCCTAACCCTCAGAATCTTATTTTTTTGTGGTCATATTCTGAAATTATTGAGGATAAATGCATGCATTGGGCGGGATTCGAATCAACGGATCCCTATTGTTTTATTTTTGATGAAATATCTACAACAAAGACAACAGAAAATTCTTTATTCAAGATAATAATTTATTTTCTATTTTTATTTCGCAATTTTTTTTTTTTTTTTTTTTGGATACCGCTTTAACTATTAAAGTCATTCGCGTATTTTGACTATTATTATATTTTGTTGTATATGTTTAGGTTTTTGAGGTATACTAAAGTGGAGTTTATTGCATCTGTGTGTAATTGCAATTTTGATGCTTTAAATCTTATCAGTATAGCTTGATTGATAAGGCGGCGGACTCGTAATCTGGAGGTTGGCGGTTCAATTCCCAAGATCAGCAAATATTTAGAGAAGCTAGTTAGAGTAATTTATTGTGATATCACAAAAAATTGCCAGCGGGTAACTTAAGTTGCCAGGGGGTATTAATGGGACGCGGATGATGATTATATTTTTCTGATTAAATTATTACTCATCAATTTTTAGTAAAGAATTTTTACTTAAGAACTAATTATTGATTTAGATTCTAGAAATGTCTGGAAATCTCAATTAAAATCTGATTCATTGAAAAAATCAAGGGTACCATTTCTGAATTCTTATTCATCAATCTGTTGGAAAATGAATTTTACAAGCTATTCAACAGAACAGAAACACCACTACTGAAGAATTAAAGTGCCTACGTGACAAATAGAGGCGATAAAAATTAACCACCTTAGCATGCATAGGTGAACGTGTAAATGTAAGGCTAAGATAAAATCATTCTTCAGCGGACGCATTTGCATAATCTGTTTCAAAGGACACTCTGCGATTTCTTGACGTCATCAGGAGGAATTTTATTAACAGGAAGTGAGACCGCGGATTGTAGATATCTAACCTAGTTATGATTGTAATTTTGCATATTATATTCGTATGAATATTATTTTTCATAATTATAATATCATAAAGATATGCAGGTACCTAATAAAAAAATGTAAAATAAAAGTAACATCTTTGAGTCAAACTCGCTTTACTAAATTCACGCTGAAACCGGGACTTGAACTATCGACATCCAGGTTACAAGACCGCGGCTCTATCGTTCAAGCTGCTGAGGTCGGTCGTAAGACAAGTCTTCTTAGTTGCTGTTTAAAAGTTCCTAAACATAGAAAAGTCTACTTAAAATTATTTAAAAGTTCTTGAGTCCAGATTATGCATGAAGCTACGTTTTTCAACTGCATGGTCATATACGACGGGGGTGTTACCCTCTCTTCGCAGGCAACTTACAAACCTGCCAGTCACATTAACCTCACCTATCCTGGGCTGCGCCGGAATGCCTCGCTGGACGTTGCTCAACTTCGGTGATCCTACGAGAAGCGATGGCAAACATCAGGGAGTAATCTGCCAATAAATCGTCAAGAACAAACATGTTCTTCAGTGATAGAAATATCCCCCGAATACTTCCTGTATTACAAAGGTCTTTGAGGTAATATAAAGCTAGATAACTTTCTAAATCTAGCATGTTATAGATGTGTACATTAATAATAGCTTTTCCTATAGCTCTGTAATAGACACCGAACAACGTACAACCGTACATTAATAACGTTTTCCAATGGTCTTTTAGTCTAGATTTGTGGTTTAATAACTTTTCCAACCCCTTTACGTAACTCCTCAGGCGAGCATATTTTATTTTTAGCTTTTGTCTCGCGAATGTGAAAACCAAACTTGTTCTCGGCTAATATTTCCATAACGACTTATATATTATGTCTCAAAGATATCAGATAGGTATATCTATGTACCTATGCATACAGGGTGAAAATAAATTCTCACCCTCAACCTCCAATATGTGTTCTATGATTATAATAATAAAACTTTTTAGTGGAAGGTGACCACCAGGCGAGGTTAATGCTCAAAGCATTTTCTACCACCTAACCCTCAAAGTCTAATTATTATGTGGTCACAAACTCAAATTAATGAGGAAAAATTCATGCACTGGGTGGGATTCGAACCAACGGATTCCTACGCTACCCGGATCACTAGACTAGGGCGTTAACCACTTGACTACCAGTGCACTTTGAACTTCTATCCTGCATCTTAAAAAACGTACTTGTTATAAGCCCCGTCCACACCGGTGTTGTTCAACAATGTTTCCTGCAGTGTGGACGGGTTGATCAACATGTTGAACAAGAATTTGTTCATACACCAACTTGAGAAAACTAAAATGTTGAATCTTGTTGGTCAACAAAAAAGCGTCTATATTAAAAATTCCGGTGGGCACGATGCAATTTGTTAATTTGTTAAACATCACGTTCAACACCGGTGGACACCCAGTTTGTACATCTGTTATTTGTTTATTATGTCCTTTTAATAAATAATT
The DNA here is from genome assembly GCA_024516035.1 of Bactericera cockerelli. Classification (NCBI taxonomy): domain Eukaryota; kingdom Metazoa; phylum Arthropoda; class Insecta; order Hemiptera; family Triozidae; genus Bactericera; species Bactericera cockerelli. The sequence goes on from CM044960.1 coordinate 1,280,330, forward strand.
TAATAATAATATATCAGCCTCCGTACTCACATTTCGAACCACATCGACTGTTAATCCTGCTGGATCTCAGATCGGTTACATAAACGCCACCGCACCACATGACCAGCTTACCTATATGCTTACGATCACGTCTCAAATCAATTTAATTTTCCTCACAATCAAAACAACTGGCTGAAGAATGTCCTAATCACTCAGAGCCTTGGACAATTAGGTGATGTGAGTGCTGGAACTGTAGATCACCAGACACCGAAATGATCACTAGATCAGTGGACGAAAGACCGAATTAACTTTTCTGTTGATCACTTTCGTGATATCATCATCATCGTAGGGTGGCGTCATCGTGAACGATGGTACAGTGGAGGAATGACTCAGCACTTCTACCACTGTCTTTACAAAGGGAGGCTTATAATTGACAAGGGTCCCCAGAACCAAGCCAATGCTGATAGTCCCCCCGATAGACTATTAATCAATTTATTTATGAAGACCTAGTTGATTATTAATTAATAAAAATGGATTTTACTTATAAAGACTTTGGGTAGTCACCGAGGCCGAGTGAGTTAGCGCGCTAGGCATTTTACACACGGTGTCCTGGGTTCGATCCCTATGCTGGTCTACTTTCTGGTTATAGTCCCCCAGTCAGACTGCAGCTCTACTCCCTGTTTATAGTCCCCCAGCCAGCTTGCTGGGGGACTATCACAACTACTCAAATTCGCTTAACTAAATCCACGCTGATATCGGGACTTGAACCACCGACCTCCAGGTTACAAGTCCGCCGCCTTATCGATCAAGCTACTGAGGTCGGTTAAGGGCCGAATTATAAAACAGGGTTGTTACCACAAAGATAAGCCAGTCCAGAGCGTCCCATAAGTGCACGAAACAACGAACCCCTTAACTCTAGACCTCGGTACCACGTGAAATAATAATAATATCGCCTTGTTTATACTGCCCTATTAGGACTATTAAAGTCCCATTATTCCAGCAGTAAGCCCAAGACGTATTATTATGTGGTACAAATCCCAAATGAAGAGATGACTCGTCATCTGTGAATCCAGAGATTCCAGAGGTCGCGGGTTCGAAACCAAGCCGGAACATGACAAGTTATCCTTTTATTTGGGATTTTTACCACATTGTAATACGTGGCTCACTCCTGGAATAATGGGACTTAATAGTCCTAATTTATACTGCATAAATAAGGCGATATTATTATAATAATCCTTTAGTTCGATCCTAGGTGCTATGCATCCCACAAAAAATGAAAAGAGGTTCACCACAAAGAAATCACGAAGAGTAGGTGACTGTGTATTTCATTCACTCATGACGTTAAAAAACATTATTGTTGACCATTATTGACAATTTACTAAACGACAATAGTGTCTAAACTGTTAACAGGTAATTATAATATCTAAATTTACCAATTATAAGAAATACCAATTTTGTATGCATCAAAAAAAAAAAAAAAAAAAAAAAAAAAAAAAAAAAAAAAATGGACCATTAAAATCAACAGATAATTACCATACATCAGAGCTTGTTCGATCCTAATAAAGCGTTTGATAATAACAATAATAATAATCCTTGCATCACGCTTTCCGCTCAACATTCCGATGTGTCCAAACTTTTGTCTAATGACTCAAGATGCTAATTAGTTCATTCTTAAAATGGTAATTAACACTTAAATGAGGTAATAAATAACCATCGAACAGTAGCACAGTGAAGACCTTGGAACTATTGGAAGAATTGGATGGATTTTCAAAAATGTGTGGCTAGATCGATCTGGATTTTGACACGTAGATGTGTATCAGCCCGTCACACGATAGTTGAAAGTTGAGGCCTCCAGATTCCAATGACAAACGTCTGATACAGATCGACAAAAATAATGGGTATTATTTTAATTTGTAAAGTATAATTATGTATTTTGTGTGGTGGTTTAAGGTTAAAGTGCCTGTTTTCGAGTGGATATTGCGTAAGAACATTGAAGTTACTACCAACTGATCGATCGATTGTAATATTAGAATAATGAGTTTTATTTTCCGACCCCAGTAGGTTTGATCGATAATGCGGTGGACTTGTAACCTAGAGGTCGGTGGTTCAAGTCCTGATTTCAGCGTAGACAGCGAATAGTAAAGCGAATTGGGGTAGTTGTGATATTAAGAACGTGATTAACGCAAATATGATAACATTTTTTAAACTTAATGAGCTGTTTTTCTCGTATACTTTGGTATGGTATTAAGTTTAGAATCGCAAAGTTACGGATTTGCTTTATCGAGGCTTTAATTTTTTCTAGGAAGACAAATTTTTTCTTTTTCTCCCTTTTTCTTTGATAAAGTATTTAGACTTAGTATTACTGATAAAGTATTTAGACTTAGTATAACGGATAAAGAAATTATAACGAAAAGATAAAGATAAAGAAAAAAAAGAAAACGGTTGTGACTACTGCCCGCAGTCCAGAGATCCTGAGTTCGTTCCCCGGTCGGAGCAGACTTGTCACACAGAAAATTCTGTTCCCTCCGTAACATGTTAAGCCTGCATTTCGGCCGTACCCAGGCTGGGTGAGGTTAATATAGGTAGCTGGTACGATTCCCAGCGAATGGAAGGTAAAAACAAACCCTAGATATTAAATCTTGTTTTATAATTCGACCCTTAATTTTTTTATGGTTTTAAATGCAGGATTTTCACACTGTGATCTCTTCCAACCAAACCGAACATGTCTTTCATGCCGATATGTTCTAATCTCCTGAGAGGACCGGTGTCCATACTGTGGCGCTTTCCTCTGCCTGTGTGTTCCAGGAGCATTGCTCAATCCTCAGTGACACAATACAGCACACGTCTCCAGAATCAGGGCCATGCTACAGTGTGATCTTGTGCTGTGTTAGTAGTATACAGGGTGTCAGTTGAACTGCAGAATCAGGGCCATACTACAGTGTGTGATCTTGCTCTGTCTTGATAGTATACAGGGGTGTTAGTTGAATCTGCAGAATCAGGGCCATGCTATAGTGTGTGATCTTGCTCTGTCTTAGTAGTATACAGGGTGTCAGTTGAATCTGCAGAATCAGGGCTATGCTACAGTGTGTGATCTTGTGCTCTCTTAGTAGTATACAGGGTGTCAGTTGAATCTGCAGAATCAGGGCCATGCTACACTGTGTGATCTTGTGCTGTCTTAGTAGTATACAGGGTGTCAGTTGAATCTGCAGAATCAGGGCCATGCTACACTGTGTGATCTTGTGCTCTCTTTGTAGTATACAGGGTGTCAGTTGAATCTGCAAAATCAGGGCCATGCCACAGTGTGTGATCTTGCTCTGTCTTAGTAGTATACAGGGTGTCAGTTGAATCTGCAGAATCAGGGCCATGCTAGAGTGTGTGATCTTGCTCTGTCTTAGTTAGTATACAGGGTGTCAGTTGAATCTGCAGAATCAGGGCTATGCTACAGTGTGTGATCTTGTGCTCTCTTAGTAGTATACAGGGTGTCAGTTGAATCTGCAGAATCAGGGCTATGCTACAGTGTGTGATCTTGTGCTGCCTTAGTAGTATACAGGGTGTCAGTTGAATCTACAGAATCAGGGCCATGCTACAGTGTGTGATCTTGCTCTGTCTTAGTAGTATACAGGGTGTCAGTTGAATCTGCAGAATCAGAGCCATGCCACAGTGTGTGATCTTGCTCTGTCTTGATAGTATACAGGGTGTCAGTTGAATCTGCAGAATCAGGGCCATGCTACAGTGTGTGATCTTGTGCTGTCTTAGTAGTATACAGGGTGTCAGTTGAATCTGCAGAATCAGGGCCATGCTACAGTGTGTGATCTTGTGCTCTCTTAGTAGTATACAGGGTGTCAGTTGAATCTACAGAATCAGGGGCCATGCTACAGTGTGTGATCTTGTGCTGTCTTAGTAGTATACAGGGTGTCAGTTGAATCTGCAGAATCAGGGCCATGCTACAGTGTGTGATCTTGTGCTGTCTTAGTAGTATACAGGGTGTCAGTTGAATCTGCAGAATCAGGGCCATGCTAGAGTGTGTGATCTTGCTCTGTCTTAGTAGTATACAGGGTGGTCAGTTGAATCTGCAGAATCAGGGCCATGCTACAGTGTGTGATCTTGCTCTGTCTTAGTAGTATACAGGGTGTCAGTTGAATCCTTTGGGACGTGTTGTGGTCACTGCTTGTGGTACACACTATACATACATACCTATCCGTAATATTGTTCTATGATAAGGGACAGGTCAATTCACAAAGCCTCTCCACCATATTCTTACATTATATTTTTGATTATTTTCAATATCCCCCCAATCTCCCTGTTTCTTCTCAACATCGATTTAATGACGTCACTATAACGGTATTTTATCGTCCCTTTGGTCTTTTTCCTGTATTTTCATCTCAAACATTTTTTTTCGGACAATTTTTCACCATTCATGTCCCGTTAGCTCAGTTTTAAAGGCGGCACTCTCTGAATCCAGAGGTTCCAGAGGTCGTGGGGTCCAAACCCAGCCTGGACATAACAAGTTTTCTCCCACAAACTCAAATTAATGAGGAAAAATTTATGCACTGGGTGGGATTCAAACCAACGGATTCTCACTACTGGATTACCAGACTAGCGCGTTAACTACTTGACTACCAGTGCACATACTGTACTGTAATACATTTCTGAATGATATTTGGCCATGCCTATATCAACTGAGTCATGACACGCGAAGTCTGCGTACGCTGCTAGTCCTGTACAATTATTTCCTCTACATACCATTGCGTGATTATGACTTCTAGTAGTCCATGACTGATACAGCAGTTACGAGTAGATCTATTCATAAATGAATGTGCTCAGTTGTACATATTATAACAATCGATTCATTGTATCATTTGTATCGAATTTGCCGCCAAAAAATCGAATTTCCGGTTGAAAAACAAAAATGCAACTGGCAATACCGCTAAGTTCAAAACCAGGAAGGTACCCGAGATTCATCTTGCCAGATTCAATGGCACGTTGAATACACCAGTTCTCGTTCTGACACTGAAGATAAGCAACGTCCAGCGAGGGGTTAGGACTTGGATGGGTGACCTTTCAAATTCGACCAGTGAAGATAAAACCCCCTCGTGATATAGCCGTGAAGTGAAAGCGACTTTTGAAAAAATAAAACAAATAAATAAAATGGTCTCCTTTTGTGCATTGACTTTTCTTTCAACTTTCTAAATAGGTTCAGTTTGGATTATGTGTTACCATGATCATTAACTTGAAAAATTTCTTCTTTCACAAACCTTTTCCCACATCTAGTTGGGGATGGCATTGTGCACAATGTGCAGCCTCTTCCTATTGTTTGAAGTTGGTTGGTTCTCGCACTCCTACTTCCATATTTTACTGCTGAATACTTTTCCTAACACCAACACAGTTAAGGGAGACAAAGATTAGAGCTCCTTTTGAACTGTCAAATCTGGTGCCGTACCTGTTTTAACGTCCTGATGAGACATTCAACTGCCTAGTAGATAGGTCTTGTGGTAGGGTGGAAAGAGTTGCCATAGGCAATAATCTCGGCCTTTAGTTAGGACATATATTTATTTTTCTTTTCTTTTTCGTTTTATTGTATATGTTATTTCCATTTTTTTCATTTTTATAATATTATTTGTATTGTACATACTGACTAATGTAATAAAGTGTTTAATAACAATAGGTCTAGTATTTATGGAGATAAAAATCCAAAAGTTTTTCCTTGGAGTCAAACCCCAGTGCTTTTATTTCTTAAAGTCAATTAGGTTAGTATTTTGAACCACTAACTTGTTATTCAAGATGATTTCTTATGCATAAGTTTCAATTTCAAACATTCCAGTCAACTTGGTTAAATGTTTTTTGAACCACTGACTTGTTATTCAAAGATGATTTCTTATGCTTAAATTTCAATTTCAAGCATTCCAGTCAACTTGGTAAATGTTTTGAACACTGACTTGTTATTCAAAAGATGATTTCTATGCTTAAGTTTCAATTTCAAGCATTCCAGTCAAGTAGGTAAATATTTTGAACCATAACTTCTTATTCAAAGATGTTTTGCACAAGTTCAATTTCAAACATTCAACAATCACAGTACAATTTACATTACGTGTTGAGGTAAAAAAAGTATGTTCAGATGAAGCGATAATCAAATAACCATAAACGTATATCATTTATGGTAAAAAAAAAAAAAAAAAAAAAAAAATATAAAGCATTTTGTGTATGTTACAGTTGGTGTACTTACAATGAGTAAAACTCTACTCTGTCATTTCAACGATTTACTGATAAGTATAACCCCTCTGTACTATGGTTGTAGATTTACACACAATTTTCAACATGGCTATGATTTTACACACTTCTGAGCAACTGAACATGTGTGTAAAAGTAGGTATCTATATTTTGAGGTGCGAAAAGGTACTTACTGTTTCAGGAGGTTGCCATAAGAGGAAGGATATCAATGTAAGTATAGTTATTAATATCTCATATATTATGTGTGTCTGACCCAGAATTGTTACACCCTATGTGTCGAAATTAGAATCATGTAGATTACTTGCTCTGATAATTTCACCACAAGAGTAACCTAATTAGAGCCATCATCAGTTGTTTATTCTGAATTTCTGAGGGGGCTGAACCACGAAAGTCCCAGTTTTAGTGTAGATTTAGTAAAGCCATCTTGAGTAGTTGTGATATCACGAAAGTGATTGACACAAAAATGATGACTTCAATTCCCTCATCCTATCCAACAGTTGTTCTAACCGGAGACACCAACTTTTTGGCCGAACCATCTAGGCATCAAGGGTTTGATGGCAGAGGATTGCCTCAGGCCAATAATCACGCCCTTTGTCAATATTATTCTTGTCAATTAAAGAGTTATTATTATTATTATTATCAAAGCTAAAATCAAGTACACTTCCCACAACTTTAGCTCTGAAGCCCGTAGAGTTGGAATAGGAGGTTTAGATACTCCTGAAGACTTGATTGATCTCAAAAAACCACCACCTGTGTCCTAATTTCACCCTACTCTACCTGGAAGTGCTTGGAATTAGATGATTGTGAGTCTGTACATTTCTGCAGTCACAGATCATTGTAACCCCACTCTTCAAATTATACTTGCACCTCGATACAAATGTAGCCCGTTCCAGAAAACACTCTCCACTCTCATAAATCCTAATCTCCTCCCCCCCTTTTTAATTATGCCAAAAAACCTGATTGGTTAATTTGAATGCAAAAACTAATCTGGAGTTTTTTGTGAGTTGACATTTTATTTGGGAAGGGAATCTTTTTTTTAACTACCTCGTTTTTTTTTTATTTTAAAGTGGTTTGAATTTTTTTTTAAAAAAAATTTTTTTTTTTTTTTGTTATTATTTGTTTAATTTTTTTAATTTTTTTATTTAAAAAGTTTTTTTTTTATTTAAATTTTTTTTGTTTTTTTTTTTAATTTTTTATTAAAATATTTTTAAAATTTTTTTTTTTTAATTTTTTAATTTGGGGTTTTTTTTTTTTTTTTTAAAAAAATTTTTTTTTTTTTTTAAATTTTAAATTTTTTTTAAAAAAAATTTTTATTTAAAATTTTTTTAAAAAAATTTTATTTTAACTATTTTTATTTATGGTTTTTTTTATTTAACTTTTTAAATATTTTTTTTAAAAAATTTTTTTTTTTTTTTAAATTAAATTTTTTATTTTTTAAATTTTTTTATTTAAAGTTTTATGTTGGTAAAATAAAATTTTTTTTTTTTTTTTAATTTTCTTAATTTTATTTTTTTTATTATTTATTTTAATTTTAAATTATTTTTTAAATTTTAATTTTTTTTTATTTTTTTTTTTTTTTTTTTTTTTTTTTTTAAAATTATTTTTTTTTTGGTTTTTTTTAAAATTTTATTTATTTTTTTTTTTTTTGTAAACATTTTTTTTATTTTTAAAAATTTGTTAATTAATTTTAAATTTTTTTTTTTAATTTTTTTAAAATTTTTATTTATTTTTTGTTTATAATGTTTTTATTTTTTAAAAATTTTTTTTTTTTTTTTTTTTGTTTTTATTTTTTTAAATTTTTTATTTTGTTTTTTATATTTAATTTTAGAAAAAATTTTTTTATTTAAAATTTTTTTTTTAAATTGTGGAAAAATTTTTAAATTTTTTAAAATTAAAAAAATTTATTTTTTGTTTTAGTTTTTTTAATTTTATTATTTTTTTTTTTTAAATTGAATTTTTTTTTTTATTAAAAAAAATTTTTTTTAAATTTTTTTTTTTTTAACCCACCAGGCGAGTTTTATACCCAGGTTTCAAGCCGACCTCAGTAGCTTGATCGATAATGCGGTGGACTTGTAACCTGGAGGTCGGTGGTTCAAGTCCCGGTTTCAGCGTAGTTTTCGTTAAAGCGAGTTTGAGTAGTTGTGATATCACGAAAGTGATTAACATAATATGATAACTTTTTTTTTTTTTTAAAAAGCCTTCAGGTTTTAAAAGCTTAAGTTTAAACTTGTTAGCGTGATGAGACTCTATGTCCCGAGCCGACAGTCTAAATAAAACACCACTATACTAAAATTATACTATACTACTTCTGCACACAAAATGGACAATACGTTTCACAAAATAGTATAAAATAACAAAGTTCGAAAGAAGATCTAGGTTATATCTCTAGAACTGGAGTACTGGAGTAACCAGATTACTTATCTATGTTTAACAGTACACTTGTGTGTTCGCCTGAAAGTAACAATATCATCCAAGTATATGGATTATTGCTTTATAAGCAGATTTATGAAACTCATTAATTTTTATAGAATATTGATTTTGAAACGAAAACATTATGGTGAGAAGATGTGGCAAGAATATGATCATTGTGGTGGTTTTGTTTTCATATCGGTAAGATGGTAAAGGTGTTTACCCTGTTAACAGTATATTTATAAATCTCAATACAGTTATTACAATCTATACCACATGTGAGTGGTATGGACCAAATATACCACCTGTAATAGAAGTGTTGTATTATTGTTTTGAAATAACCGTATGTAAGAAGTACCATTTAAAAAAAATTATTACGGATAATATTGTTGCAGAAGAGGATGCTATAGTACTCTTCTTCTTCTTTCACTTTGCCTTTTCCCAAATCTACTTGGGGTCGGCATTTTTCAACCTCATGGGTGTAGTTGGTTAGTTGTAGTACATTTTTACGACTGGCCTTCATGACGCCAACGATTCTATTTGATTTTACCTCCTGATTAGAACAGTAGGTTTACCCTCAATTTGCTGGGAATCGTACCAGCTACCCACAATAATTTCACCCAGCATGTGTAGGACCGGAAATGCTTGTCTCACGTGTTCGGAGAGATGAGAATTTTCAGTATGAAAAGTCTATTCCAACCAGGGAAATCGAACTCAGGATCTCTGCACTACGGGCAGTAGTCATAACCGTTACGCCACGGAGGCTGGCTAAATAGAATATAGAAGTAAGTGCAATTTAATAATAAAATTAGAATGATTGAATTGATCAATTAATTAGATAATATTATATTTAATAAGTACTATAATATACATATAATTCTATGTAGAAAGCAGTACTAGAATGTGAGCGCCTGTATAGTTTGCGTAGTTATGCAATATGTTTTCAAATGTATTCTTTAAAATTAATAAGTCCAAGTGTATACTTTTTAATGGACGGATTTAATCATAGAATTGACACACATTTATTATAAACAATCAAATGGCGAATGACCTTGATTGGGTGGAAGAGATTGCCATAGTCAATAACCCCGCCCTTTAGTTAGGGCATCTGTATATATTTTATCTATGTTGTTTATCTTTTCTTTTCTTGTTTATATTGTTCTAAATTTTGTATTCTAATTTTTATAATTAAAATTTTTTACATACATACCTAATGTCCTATTAATAAAGAGTTAGGTACATAATGACCTATCATGTTTACCAATTAATCAGTGTATTAGTGACTGTGCGATCTATAGTAAGTGTTTTGATCACATCCACTAATTAATACAATTTTTTGGTCACTTTTTTTGAGCGAAATTAAAATTTCTGTAATACCTACTATCTCTGAGGAACATGAGTCTACATTTTGCATAGGTACTTATTGTTTTACATGGGAAATTCTTGTAACAATTGACTTGAATTTGTGAATCCAATTTCATTTATTTCGTTTGTTATTGCTGAAATATCAGTTTTATCCCTTAGTAAGAACCTTGTTTTCATATCTATTTACATCCAGACCATCCTTTTATCAGTCTGCGCAAGACAGGTAATCCCATTATGACAACAATTCAACAAAGCACCTCTTTATTTATTTGAGTATAAATACAATGAAAGGAATTTGCTTTTATGAAAGCAACTCGTTGGTTTTTTGATTGTTATTTCATGAAAAGTTTGTGCTCATGGTCCAAAGTATCGATGAAAAGTGAAAATTACTCCTGCCTGAGGCATGGTAAACAATTATATATTGTTTTAATAACATAACAATATCCCCAAGAGATGTTGCATTATGAATAATAATAATTTTCAGGTAATTCACACACATAAGATTCAATGGCGAAAATTGTCTTCAACTAAGAATAACCCAAAATTTCATATGTGGGTAAAAGTTTAAATAGTTAAAAGCTTTCGAGAGGTTATAAACTTATTTGAAGACAAACATCTCGAATGTGGGGCGATATATTACCCATATCAGAGAAGCTTGTTTGTTCTATCTTATTTGCTCTCAAAAGTGAAGTGTTATGGCAGAGGAATTGCTAGGTAAATATTATGCAAGAAGAAATGGTATAGTTATATACACCTGTAGGCATATTGTATATTATGTATATATGAGTAATATATTATGTAGGGATGTAAATTAACAAAAAATAATGGATTAGTAGGAAAGTGTTGCGCAAAGATGTATTCTATAGATACTTACTCGTAGGTATTCTGTAGATAACTAGGTATCTATAGGTGTACAAAGAATAGGCGGATATTACCTACCTATTTTACCTCCGAGAAATTTCTAATATTAGTAATCTTAAGTTCAAAACAGTCACATTTTATGCCAAAAAATACTGTTGGTAATTTTTTGTAAATATTTTTCAAGTTTCCTGCCTGCATAGATCAAAAGATCATTTTCCTTTTGAAAAAGAAAAAAAACCAACAACTTTCTTTTCTTTTTGAATAAAAGAGAAAAATATTCCATTGTCTTCAAATACGGAAGTGTTAAACACACACTCACAGAAAATAATGATAGCGTCTCCCAAAGTGTCGAAAGTAAACACAATAAAGTATCCAAGAAAATGAGCGTCCTTGTCTTTGGAACAGAAGACGCAATCAAGTGGTAAGGAAACGCATCGAATAAGAAAAGGAGCCCATAGTCCGAATAAGAAGATCAAAAGAAACGCTCGCGGCGTTTGTCAATTCTTCTGGAAAATACTGATCGAGGGTGCTTTGACAACGCTCACTCTTTTCTTGAGGGAATGTTTCAACTTTTCTTACGGTAACGTTTCAACTTTTCTTAGAGTAATGTTTCAACTTGTCTTCAGCCGAACTGTTGAAGAAATCGTTCAGGATCAAAATGGTTCTGACGATAGCACAACTCCATTTATTTTTTAAGACGGCGGACTTGTAACTTGGAGGTCGGTGGTTCAAGTCCCAAGTTCAGCAAAGATTTAGTAAAGCGAGTTTGAGTAGTTATGACATCACAAAAGTGATTAACACAAACATGATAACACATTTTTTTTCTCCATATTTTATAATCTGACTCCTACTAAAATCGAGGAATAAATAATAAATGTGTTAATATATCACAATTTTTATTAGGTGGCGCAGAATTATAGGACTTTTCCATATATATTTCAATATCCTAATATCTTATTTTTGACTATAATTCCGCCACTGGTCGCTGCTCACATTAAAGCAGCTACTCATTTTTCCTCACGAGGCATGAGCGAAGCCCATACAGAAGCGTTGCTCACCGTGCGAGCAACGCCTAGCGCACTAGCTCACTCGGAGACGGTGACTTTTCGAGGAACAAATACATAATAACAGCGACTTATTATACTGCCCAACTGGGTTTAATATGTCCCATTATTCCAGTGGTAAGCCCAAGACGTATTATTATGTGGTCTAAATCCCAAATGGGGAGATAACTTGTCATATCCCGGCTGGGTTTCAAACCCACGACCTCTGGATTAGCAGGCTGACGCCTTGACCACCGAGCTATCGGGACAGTACGACAATGCCCACTTCCATTTGGAGAATCTAGCAGTCTCCAGTGTGTGACATTTAATGTGTCAGGCTTCCTATTTCCCCATCATATAAGTGAAGGTGACACATGTGGCAATGTATTCCTGGTTGTCCCTGACATTAGAAAACTGGGATCAGACATTATGAATTAGAAATGGGTAGAAATTATGAAACATATAGGACTACTTTTGTGGGAAGTCTAAATAAAGCATAAATCATACATAAATCATGTATGTATTAGTTTATAGCTTTATAATTCCTATGTATTTTAATGTTCAAGATATGGAATGTAATGGTTTTATTGCTATAAAGGAGGAATGTGGTTCAGATTCTTTGATTCTATTAAAATCATCCATTAATGAATTAATAATACTGTGTTGAACTAATGTTTTTATCACAGGGGTATGTATAAGAATCAATGTGATTTGCAGTGGTGTGATCACAAAGTCATCTTAAAATAGAATTAATAATATTGTTTGAACTAATGTTTTTATCATTAGTTTCGTGACTACTACTACTACTCAAAATCGCTTTAGTAAATCAACGCTGAAACTGGGATTTGAACCACCGACCTCCAGGTTGCAAGTCCGCCGCCTTATCGATCAAGCTATCGAAGTCTAAACTTTCGAAACTTGGGAAAACAAAATCTCCAAGATGAAAAGAAGAAGGAGCGACAAAAAAATGCCGACAACTACAGAGCGAGAGAATTGAAATACGTAATGAAGTGGCAGAACGAAGACCCCGGGAAAGTTGGAGTTCCGAAATTTTAAATTTATAACGCCGCCCGCCCCCGCCGACTTGAAAGACCACCATTGCACATGAAAGAGGGAAAGACTCTTCAGTGTCCATTGTCCACAAGACTGTGAGACATTTAGAGCACTTTCTAAAACATTTGGAAGAGAAATATTACAAGATTGCGTTGACCACTATATTGAAGAAGCAGTGGTTCTTCAGAGCTCAATTCTATAATCCTTGGAATTTTCATTTTTTTATATACATTTTTTGAAGAAAAACAAGAACTGTTGATAAACTCTAGATTCTAGTGAATAGTGCGGGAACTATAAATATGATGCGGACAACGATGCACCATATTTACTTGAGGCCCCTTTTGAAACAAATGATCCCGGAACCGTTCAAAAGATTAAATCGGGTATTCTTCTACTTTCATAGAGATATAAATTTGACCAAGTAAGTGAATAAGTAACTGAAAACTCATAACGTATATCTCATTGTTAATAAATCTGTCATATAACAAACTAGATTTTTAGTCATCTGCATATACCACCAAGCTAAATGTTTCAAAGACTAGTGCTGCAGTCCATTTGAAAACCCCTTCCTACTTTCTGCTGAAATTCCCGAAGAGGAAAAAACACACTCAACACTTCAAAAGATATCATGCACTCGCTCTTAACCTCAGCTAGTCTCTCTCCCTCTCTCACCTCCACAAAACTTTCTCTCTCACTCCTGGAGGGCAAATGAACTTCCGGGGTTATGACCCCTTCACCTCTCTTTCTATTGAAGGAGAGGTGGGAAATGCGGGGGTCATATAGTAGATTGGAGGGGAAAGAGAAAGAGGAGGAGAAGGAGGAGTAAGAATAGGGAGTGGAGAACAAAGGCCTCACTAACTCTTCTTCTATTGAAGGAGAAGTGGGGAATGCGGGGGTCATATAGTAGATTGGAGGGGAAAGAGAAAGAGGAGGAGAAGGAGGAGTAAGAATAGGAAGTGGAGAAGAAAGGCCTCACTAACTCTTCTTCTATTGAAGGAGAAGTGGGGAATGCGGGGGTCATATAGTAGATTGGAGGGGAAAGAGAAAGAGGAGGAGAAGGAGGAGTAAGAATAGGAAGTGGAGAACAAAGGCCTCACTAACTCTTCTTCTATTGAAGTAGAAGTGGGGAATGCGGGGGTCATATAGTAGATTGGAGGGGAAAGAGAAAGAGGAGGGAGTAAGAATAGATATTTAGTAAAAACAACTCAACAATCACAAAACTAGGTGGTTAAAGAGAGGAAGCAATAAGATAAAGAGTAGAAGAAAAAAAAAGAAAAGGTAAGAGAGAGACAAGTTTAGTGTCATATCATATTGGTGGAAGAGTCCAAAAAAGGTTAGGCTATGAGAGAGATAGAAAGTGATAAGAAGAGGTTAAAGAGAAGAAGCAAGAAGATAAAGAGAAGGAGGAAGCATATACGACAAGTAGAGAGAAGAGTACGTATAGAAGAAGCCCAGGACGAGAAAATGGAAGCTTCTCATCAAAAGAAAAAGATCTCCTCCTCACTGGATATGAAGAGATGGGGGCTGCAAATGAAAAGGAAATTGTTTCCAAACTAGTTGCTGAGATATTTGATAATAGGAACCGGCAATTGGACCAGGGACGAGAATAGGTGTTTAATAATAATAACACTCTACAGTGGAAGGTAACCAACAGACGGGGTTAATGCTCAAAACATTTTCTACCACCTAACCCTAAGAGTCTTATTATTATGTGGTCACAAACTCAAATTAATGAAGAAAAAGCTATCATTTAAGAACTCTTCATCAATTTTGTTGGAAAATGTAACCAGTATATGGCTGATGACAATCAATATTTGTGAAGCACTACATGTTTCGTAGTCAAGTGGTTAACATGCTAGACTGGTAATCTAGGTAGCTTAGGGATCCGTAGGTTCAAAATTTTCCCGATGCATGAATTTTCCCTCACTTATTTGAGAATATGACCACATAATAATAAGACTCTGAGGGTTACGTGGTAGAATATGCCTCAAGCATTAACTTCGCCTGGTGGTTACCTTCCATTAAAGAGTATAATTATTATTATGTGTCAAAGAGTATATATTATACAGACATACTCGAACAAATCTTCTAGTCCAGGACACTCCGCAATTCACCACCCCTGGGCGATACCCAGGAACAAAGGCCAAGTTCAGCTAACGAAGTTTTTGGA
Source organism: Bactericera cockerelli (assembly GCA_024516035.1). Classification (NCBI taxonomy): domain Eukaryota; kingdom Metazoa; phylum Arthropoda; class Insecta; order Hemiptera; family Triozidae; genus Bactericera; species Bactericera cockerelli. The sequence goes on from CM044960.1 coordinate 1,295,438, forward strand.
TATTGTAAAGAATTTTGTATATCTTTCAACCCAGAAGGAAACTCCTTGTTGAACAGGACTTGACATTTCTAATTAACTTATGATTTCCGATATGTAACATTCAAAGGACAGGTTGGGGGCAGGGGTTTGTGTACTGTGTGGGAGGCTTTTCACTGTTTCAGTTTTCAAAATTAATTGAAAATTCAATGATAAAGGTGTAAGTTAGGTGAACCTTTGCTGTGTGAAGGTTATGGCTAATGCTTGCGGCCCAGAGGTCTCGAGTTCAATCCCCATGTTGTGCAAAATTTTATGTTCCAACATAAAATTCTGTTACCTCTCCAGCAAAGAACAATTATTACCAGTCCAACCCTAATTGGGTGAGTTTTATGTGAGTAGCTCGTGCGGTTCCCAGTGAGTAGAGAGTAAAACTCCTATCCTAATGAAATTTAAATAAAAAGAGATTTGACAGCTGCAAATTATAGGTTTTGACTTTTATTTTTGTAGAATATCTGTCGACTTTGAATCCATACCCAATATTACGCATGCGCATGTCTTAAGAAGTGTGAGCTGTTTTTACTTTCCCTGTAAGGTATAAAAAGTATTGTTTGTACTCTCTTTACTCCAATTTACTATTTTACTTAGATATTTTCTACTTTTGCCCAAACCACTTCGTCATCAGCACCCTTATGCCCAAAGTTCCCTTCATTTCTTCAACATATTATATCAAAACCGGAAGAACACTCGATTCTACTGCAGGATATGAACTTAACAAACTTTCGGGTTCTTTGACAAAACTTTCCGCACAGTTGGAAAAACAAATATCAAAACTTACTACCTACTTAGAAAACTTTGAACGTAACTTTTCTATGATGAAATCAAAAGATAAACATTTTGATTTGAGATGCTGCTACTGTGCCTTACTTCCGTCAAGTGTGGTCTTTCAAAATGGATTTGGGAATTTTAATAAACGAAGTTACTAAAGTAATGTGGAAATCAGGTTCCATGATCAAGGAAAATCATGTGAAGTGTGATCAGGATTTTTTCCTGATGTCATTATGAGACACCAAACAAGATCATGAGAAAGGTGTCATTGTGACTCTTTGGACATGACAAATGGCAGTAGCCTAGATACTGTATCTGGGCGTCCATACAATTTTGCCACCTTCGGGAGATAGGATTGATTCTATCATGGGAAAAATAGAACCACTCTTTCGAAGAAGAAATTCGAGAAAGGAAACATGTAACATGCTAAATAGCAGTATATTTTGAAGAACATCTCAACTGAAATCATTATGTGCAAATGTATACCAATAGGTTACAATCAGGATTATGCTTCAGAAGACGTGCGTCTATCAACATTTCTTGTATGTCTCATGTTTGGATATTTCCTCAATAGTTTCCTGCTGAAAAAATGCCACGACTAGATCTCGAACTGCATCCTCCTGATCACGAGTCAACTAACCATTCAGCCACCGAAGGAGTCGATAACTCATTCCAGTGCCCTGGACTCTACTGGGTGTCGGCTCTTACATAACTTGCCTGACTATTAATCTTTCCGTCAACGATTTGCTTGACCTTGGTGGTAAATACATAGAACATAATGAGAGTATTCCATATACATATTTCTTAGGTATATAGAATAATTATACATTATCTCACCATAGGAAAAGAAAAGCTGAACTCCTCTTTAATAAGGATATGAAGCAGGATTGAATGTAGGAAACCAAAATGGGTGGGGATTATTTTCTACCCAAAACAGGAATTTAGAAGCCCGTTTTTATTAGACTTAATAGTATGTAGGTCAATTTACCACCCAGGTCAATGTTATGTAGAAGTCCAGGACATTGTTTCTGAGAATCTAGAAAACTGATGAAATCCCTGAGAAGTTCCTACTACTACTGATGATTTAAACACAAAAAATGCTTTTTTAAGAGACATCTACACTCTAGGCGCACATAAAGTGCATCTATAGCAATGACTGATGCTGTTTATTATGCAAAAGAAAAAAAGTTTTGGGACAAACATTATTTAATCAATCTTTTTTGACCACTTGTCAAGTGGTGTATCAACTATTTCTAGAAAATTGCCAGACTAAGATTTGGACGATATTTTATTCTTTTTTTCTCAGATTGAACATAATGAACATCTAGTATATTCTGACGAACCTCCCTAAATCAGGTCCTGACTATTCATTCCAGTTATAATAGCAAAGTTGAATATAATGGGATGGGTTTCAATGGAGCAAACCAGGAAGACAAGTTGGCATCGTCTTTTCGCCCGAGTTATCTACTGTTCGTCATCAGTGGTACGTGTTTGAAGTGGCTCTTTTTATGATTTTTCTCACCAATCTTCTTTGATTCAAGGTCTTCCGGATAATTTTACTGGGGTGGATTTCAAAGTGGGTGTGTGAAACTTGATGATCTTTCCGTAACATATTTTTTTATATAAGATAATTTGTATAGTAATTATTATAATTATTTGATGACTTGTATTGTATACCTGTTTGATAATGTAACTATGTACAATTATTATGTGTGAATAGATATGTAGAAGAAGACAAAGAGATAATATAGGTAAAACACTCAATTATGCTAACTTATCTTCTAAAACGTATTTTCAATTAATTTTTTAGTATCCTCAAGGTTTTGTGTTGTACAAGTAGCTAAAAACCACTTAATGACAGCTTTTGTAGCCACATAATTTGAAATAATATGTGAACTAGACCTTGAAGAGCGCCTTCGTAATTCTACCCCAGTCACACCCTGAAGCCCATCAGATGCTCCAGTCCACAAAGTGTTACATAATATCAGCATGCCACCATTAAAACCAAAAGACCTTCATTTAATTTTCAACAATTAACTTAGCCAATTTTTTGTTCAAGATTAAAAAATATTAGAATTTACGACTTATTTCACAAAGAACACGACTAATTGGTGTTGGAATTGATTGGTTCATTAGAGCTTCTTAATCGCCCCTCATAAAATCCAGGAGTCTGTCGTATACTGACATGGATATTGGATACGTATGTCACATCTGAGGGGTGTGCGAGAGTGAGTGAGAACAAGAGAAGAGAGAGAGAGTGCGCTAACGCACGTAAGTCCAGAAAGGTAAAACTGGACTACCTTGCCGCAGGCACGCTCTAGTATAAATACTCACACCGGGCACGTTGAAAGCATTCTAAACTGCACTTTGGTGCACGATAGCAACGAACTTGACACGAGAGAAGTTGGAGCGATGCCAGAATCTAGGCTTACAACTCAGGTGTGAACTTCAATTTAATAGGGGATCGATTCAAGTTCCGCTGGACATGCTGCGTTTAAATTATGGCGCGAATTTTCCGTTTCCGAGAATTGATATGATTGTGAAGTTCAAAAAGAAGTTATTGAGGAAGTACTGTTCTTATGAGATCGATTGAAATTGTTTGAAAAGGTGCAAATATACATGAGTTCAAGTTCAATCATATCCATGAATTTTACACTTCCGAGATTTGAGATGGTTGTGAAAAATAGATCACGGAAGTAGGTATTCGAGAAGTAGTTTTTCCACTTCTGAAGTTCTTGTTGATTGAAATAGTTCTCACAAATATAAAGCTCATAAATACGTTTTGTGTGTAAAAGGCGATCTCTGCGGTACTCGTTGATGGTATGAGTTGTTTGTAAATAATATTGACGTTTTTTATTGGGTTTTTTATTTATCGAGATTGTAAAAAGGATAGTTAGTTTAGTCGATTTTCCCAAAATATGTATAGTATGTTTCACCATAACTCACCATCGAAGTCTTTGTTCTTTTGAAACCAGATACACAAACCGAGTCAAGTCTCCAAATTCGAAAACTGAATTGAGTTTTCGTTCAATACACGTGATATGAAAAATGCATGTCCACTTTTTGTTTAACCCTAAAAAGATTCACAGTCACATTTGTTTTTTGCATGGCAAACACGATAAAAATCCACGAGAGAAAGAGTCACAGATGGTGAAAGTTTCTTTTATAATCAGCTTTAGAAAAATATTAAGCTCTTTCGTTGTTCTATGAAACATATCCGCGTGCTCTTTACACAACATACTCTTTACGCTCTCTACATACTCTTCACACTCTCTACATACTTTCACACTTTAATGTTCTTAGCCTTTCTTTTTGTGTTGTTGATACGAAAGCCCAACTATGTGTCTCATGGATTTGTTGTGCGCTCTAATCCTCTTATCCAAGTATGGGATTTTCAATGCGGATATCACCCTTTCTGGTGAATGAATGTTTGAGGATATCTTAACAGCTTTGGTTAACGTTAACGTCTCCTTTTCAACGTCATAACAGTTGGTGTACCTGACGTTTATGTGATCGGTATTTGTTTTGATATCGGTAACCAGGGTGGGTAAGATGGTAGAGGTGTTAACACTGTTAACAGTATATTTATAAATCTCAATGCAGTTATGATGGATAGTACTGTGGTAGAAGAGGATGCTTTAGTATTCTTCTTCTTTCACTTAACCTTTTCCCAAACCTATTTGGAGTCGGCATAGTTCAACCTCACGGTTGAGGTTAGTTGGTTGTGGCACATTTTTACGGCTAGATGCCCTTCCTAACTGTAACAATTCTATTTAAAGTCCTCATTAGGACGGGAGTTTTACGCTTCATTCGCTAGGAATTGTACCAGCTACCTACATTAACGTCACCCTGCTTTGGTAGGGCCAGAAAGGGCTGACGTTTATAGACTATTTAAATTATGATATATCCTTGATATATCAAATTTATGGATTTTTATTGAAATCAATTTTCCCCAAAACTTACACTTAGTGTTGGGAAATGTGTACATAAGTCCCGCGTACCATATGGAGCAAGCACTTAATTCACTGAAATTATGTTTCGAAGATTTAAATTATCACATGGAAAATGGGTATGTTATTATTGGTGGTGATACCAACGCGAGAATCTCGGACTGCAGTTACATTGAAGAGATATTGGCAGAGGAATGTGGTCTAGCAGCACAAAGGATATCGTTGGATGAAGTGTTAAATAAGAGAGGCGAAGAGTTGATAGAATTAATGGAAGATAATGGACTTTTGGTACTGAACGGTAGGACTCCAGGGGATATTCCAGGCCAGTATACTTGTGTAAGAGAAACTGGGAAAAGTGTTGTGGATTTAGTCTGGGGTAGTCTGGAGGCTTGCGGATCAGTGCTAAAACTTGAAGTGTCAGACGTTATCCTTAGTTCGGACCACCTCCCGGTAATACTCACCCTTAACATACAACACAAAGTCACTCAACCTGACGAAAAGTCTGTGGTAATACAATTTCAATGGGACAAAGACAAAAAAAGCGAATTCCAACAAAAAATAAATTCCAGCCCTCTACCTACCAGCACCGAGCAGGTATATGACACGTTGATAGGTACACTACTGAAAGCGGCAGAAGATACAGGAATGAAACATGAGATAACTAGAGGGGGTACAGCCTACAAGAAGCCGTGGTATAATAAAGATTGCCGCACGCTAAAAAAGAAAATTAGAAAAATGTACCGTCAGTGGAAGAGAAAACCTAACGAGGAGGACTTGAAATGTTTTCTGGAGTCCAAAAAGAAATTTTCGAGACTCTGTTTCAACCTAAAAAATCAATATGAAAAGAAAAGAAAAATAAACTCACAAATATCAGAAATTCTCAAGAGTTCTGGGACACAGTCAGGAAATACAAACCTAGAAAAGAAAATAAGAGCAAAATAATTCCTATGCAAGTATGGACTGATTATTTAAAGAACAAACTGCCCGAAACTGAAACCCGCCCTGACACATTGTTCACTGATGTGTTAAGAGATCCAATGGATAGCGAATTGTGTATGGGTGAATTAGAAAAAGGAATAAACCACATGAAAAACAGTAAAAGTCCTGGCCCCGATAATATCCTCAATGAGTACCTGAAAACTCTGAATGACGACTGGAAAAGACAACTTTTAAATTTTATTAATCACATATTCAATGGAGGTAAGGTACCTAATAAATTCTCAAACTCTTACCTATTTATGCTGCATAAGAAAGGAGATGTCCAGATATGCGAGAATTACAGGAGCATTGCGCTGCTTAATAATATTTTCAAGCTTACCACACACATGGTAACACAACGTATCTTATGTTGGAGCGAAAATCATGGCTTGTTGGTAGAGGCGCAGGCTGGTTTCAGGCCGAACCGTGGATGTATCGATAATGTATTCTCTTTGTCCAGCATCATCTCTATTCACCTCATTAATCAAAGAAAACTTTATGCAGCATTCATTGACTTTAAGTCTGCCTTTTCCGAAGTACAACACGATAAGCTATTCCTAAAGATGTTCGATTTTGGATTATCAGCGAAAATTATCTCGTTATTAAAAAACCTCTACAGTGACGCAAAGACTAAAACATGGTATTGCTTTATTTCATATTGATACATGTACATATAAAGTAATAGAGCTTGTGCCTAGAATAAAAAATAAATTTAATTCTTTTTACCAAGCATACCCAGGTCTGAATGGTCAAAAGTAAGATTTAAAAACCTTGGTGAAGGTTTTGCAAATTATATCTAAACAGGGTAAAAATTTCTTTAAAAATCCCTAAAACAATAAGATGAAAACATGTTTCACATGACTAATTGGTGTTTTTTTTTTTTTTTTTTTTTATTTACAGTGTCAGCTGTAAGAAACATTCTTGTCAACTCGAAGATGGAGTCTCACGTGAGCCGGATCAAACTGTACAGCTCAATCGTCACTGCAACACTTCTCTACGGCGCGGAGGTATGGGCGCTTAGATACCAGGATATTATCGAGTCTTGCCAGTGTCAGTTCCTTAAGTCAATCTTCTGCCTCCCACGTAATACTCCAGGCTACATGTTACGTATGGAAATGGGACTGGTCAGACTCTCCTACCAGGTTCTCAAGTTGACGCTGGAATGGTGGACCAAGCTGCTCGCAATGCCTTGCCAGAGATACCCCAGACTTTGTTATGATCAGTTGGTTCTTCTAGATCAACTTCCTAGGAATGTGGAAAAATATAACTGGGCAACACTACTAAAAAAGGAATTGGTTGATTTGGGTTTTGGTGATGTATGGCAGGCCCAGCAGGCGACAGTGGTGAAAATTAAGAAAGACCAAATTCTTGCTGAATTCTACTCACAATCAATAGAAAGGGACTGGAGAAGGGTAGAGCTGTCAACATACAGTGTAATTTATAAAGAGATAAAGATCAAACCCAGTGCAGAAGAGAGGGAAGTGTCTCCTACCAAGTACCTGCTGGAGCTATGCCCTATAGATCGTGTACGAGCCATGATCCAGCTTAGACTGTCAGGAGTGTCAAAGGTCAAGTTTTACCTCAACAGAACGAGCTTTCAATGGGACTCAGACGAAGACTGCAGCATCTGTAATCTCCACGAGAAAGAAGATCTGGACCACTTTTTATTCAAATGTCCAATGTACATAGCACCCCGACAAAGATTTCTCACAAATTTGGTAACTGAGAGACAAAGTTTTATTAACTTGTGTTCAAACCCATCAAAAGATGTTATTAACAATGAGTATTATTATGTAAGTTCAGCATTGAAATTACGATCCTTCTTAAGGAACGAGTAATTAATTCTGTTAGTTAAATCAGAATTGACAATATTATTATGTTGTAAAAAAAGTAGAATGAAAAGTCTTCAAAAATGAGATTCGAACCATTTATTTTATTGTTTTTTATTATGTTTTATTTGAAAGCTAGGTGCCCGATAAGGACTTATAATTATAAAACAGCTGGAACTGATTTTATATTATACTGTTTATTAAACGTCACAGTACATATAAATGATTATAAGAAATCAGTTATTGTTAGCGAGACCTAAAATGTTAAGTAAAAAAAAAGAACCATGAATGACCCGAAATATATATAAAAAAAAAAAAAAAAAAATCACTTAAAAAGTTAAAGGTACCTATATTTTTAGTTTTTATCACCTCTTTTATTTTTTATTTGAATATCCAATTTTAACTGATGTAAATTAGTTACTAATTAGTTGCATTGTATATTTTATTTTTTAAGCTTTAATGCCAACCTCACAATTGTAACAATTATTTTATAATTAAATACAAATAAATTTTACTACTACTACTACTACTACTATTTAAATTATCAAACTTGATGGTAGATATAGTCTGGCTGGGGGACTATAAACAGGGAGTAGACCAGCATTGGCGTGGTTCTGGGGGCCCTTCTCAATTATTAGCCTCCTTGTAAAGATAGTGGTAGAAGTGCTGAGTCATTCCTCCACTGTCTGGCTACCATCGTTCACGATGACGCCACTCTATGATGATGGTATGTAAAACATTCAGCGACAATGTGTTTCATCCTGATCCCGCAATTGGACAAAATATCTCTTCAAATAAATGTTCAGAAATTTTTCTCCAGGCAAACATCAAATCCAAGGATCAAAAGACCAACAGGTTAGAGACCTTGGGGTTAAGCGAATAATGCTCTTAGTTATCCAATCCTATGATCAAGATTTCACAATGCAGTTATTTATTTAATACTGCGAGTACAATATTTCAAATAATTCACTTTCTAATGCTTGAGGCAACATTTAAGTTGAAACAGTGAACTAAGGAGGTTTTAACTGGCATCACACCAAATCACCATATTACTGTTTTATTTTACACTTGGCTTGACCCGTAAATATACAATCACAAATTACAAAATTACTCCTAAGAGATAAAATATGTGTTAAAATCTAACCAGACAAAGGTTTCTACTTTCAAATTCTTCACTTTCTAAACTCCTGCAGCAACAGAATGGGACTATCTAACAGCATCAGAAGTAACAGGACATGAAAATAACGCTGGAAACCTCAATTAGCCCTGAGAGTAACTAGAAATGTTCATGACAAAATAATGATACTCTTAAGAAAAGAGATTTCATTAATCTTGCTGACTTGTCAATAATGTCACTAAGCAGTATTTCCCAAGCATGTCAATAAATTCCATGCAACCTCTAAGATTTCATGGTTATGAAATCTGTATTACACACAAAGTTAGATTCCCAATAGGACCAATTTTTCTTCTTCTAGATATTAATCTATGCTTGGATATTTCCTGCAGTTAGTTCCTACACAATTGTTCCTTTATTTGTAGTTATAAAGCTATCCTTAGTGTCCATAATTCCATACATAATGATCTCTAGAAGATTTCTTGTTATATCTGAGAATTACTGACGTGTTTCCTGGGCAATCCGGAAGCGACCACTTTTCTTTAATCAAATCACTCGTTTCCGTCTCCTAGCACTGGAAAATCTCTACAAGGAAATGTGTGTCTTACTGACCAACATAGGAAAGCAAGGAAATGTCTGAAGACATTCTTCACGGCATGCGACAGATTACTCATAGTGCTTTAGGTTGAAGACCACCGAATTCAGGAGAATTTCCTGTGCAAATTCATGATTTATAGTGGTCAACGCGCTAGTCTGGTAATCCAGGTAGCGTAGAGATCCGTTGGTTCGAATCCCACCCAGTGCATGAATTTGCTTCATTAATTTGAGTTAGTGACCACATAATAATAAGACTCTGAGGGTTAGGCGTCAGAAAATGCTTTGAGCATTAACATCGCCTTTTGGTTACCTTCCACTAAATAGTGTTATTATTATTTAATACTGGAATTTTCTCAAGACAATGGGCATATGTCTATGTTTAAGAATAACTGAACCTAGCGGCCTGCGTGTAAGTCTTGCACATCAACTAGGACCACTCTCTGGATCAGAGTAGGAAATATCACAAGTCATCCCCAAAGGCACGGTTCCTCAGTCATCAGGTTTAACAACCGCTCAGACTAGCGGCCTCTTACTTCCTAGTGTCTAATGTCAGGTTTTATTTACGATTTCGACGCATTGAGAGATGGAAAATACACGGAACCGCTCTGAGCCATGTGCTAGACTTGAACTTGACTTCCTCCAAGGAGATCCGGGAGTCCCCAGGCAGGATTGCCTTGATGAGGAAGTAAGTTGAACGGTTTGGACGAGGCGATAATGGTAAATCTGACATAATAGGAACACTCGGAATGGTTTTTCTTTATGTAATTAAGTGTCGGGAGGCTGAGTCATGATTTTCAGAGTGTCTAATTCATTCCAGTGTCTAAGTTTGTATCAAGTCTATACCTACTTTTTAATCATAGCTCTGTTCATATTGAAATGTATTTGTTACCTACTAATTCTATAGCAGTTATTTTGTGTGCTAATTTATCCATATATGATCTATCCATAAGTGTACTCATTTAATGTGTTTCAGTTGTCACGAACAAACTATGATAAAATGATGCTTAACTACCCGTCTCTAAATCGAGTATATAATATAATATCGCCTTATTTATACTGCTTGATTAGGACTATAAAGTCCTATTATTCCAGCAGTAAGCCCAAGACGTATTATTATGTGGTAAAAATCCCAAATGCGAGGTTAACTTGTCATGTCCCGGCTGGGTTTCGAACCCACGACCTCTGCCATCTCTGGATTCATAGAGTGCCGCCTTTACCACTGAGCTACCGGCACAGGGCACAGTATATGATGTCTATCTGATTCACGAAACTCCGTCGATCGTTCACTTACCTCTCTGTCCATTGCCGGGGGGCACGAACCCATAACCTGAGGCGCCTACCACCACACCACCGTTGTTGTTGTCTGTTCTGGTGGGAGGGAACAGGACGGGCCCTGGAATTGAGAAAAGAAATTGACACGATTAGGCAAAGTCTTCATATAAAATAAATAAAAATAATGTCCTCCCATTTGGGATTTTTCACTGTATCTCTGTATGGATCTGTGATATCAGCACTAGAGTTTGTCTCTTCAGTGTTCCAGATCACATGACCGCCATTTTAGCACATAATAAATGACTTTTCCATATCTGTATAATATCTATATCTTATTTTTGCCTATAATTTCGCCACTGGTCGCTGCTAACATTAAATCAGCTAGGTACTCATTTTTCCTCACGAGGTATGAGTGTACCCTGAACACCCTAGTACAGAGCAGAAAAAATTCTGTCCCGCTGGGGATCGAACCCAGGGGATTATTTTAATAATTATATTTAGAAAATGTAAACCAACAATATATTGAAAAAAAATAATTTTGCTTTTTCTTTCCAATGTTTGCCCTCGTCGTCAATTATTTTGTTGCCAAATAAATGATCCAAATTTTTCTATTCTAATACAGGCGGTATGAAAAGGTACCTAGATTTTCATCAGTTTTCTACCTACAAGCTTGGCTTGTTAATAGATTCTCGTTTTTATTGCTACTTTAGACATAAAAATAGGTAACAACTATGTCATTCCAGAAACGGAAAAACGCGGTTAGATTTTTCCACTCCGGCCGGGATTTGAAACCGCAACCTCCGGGTCAGTAACCAATGCTCTTAACACGTTCGTTACCAAGCCAATTTTTTCAAGTTTTACGTAGGGACCAGGCGGTAAAGTCGCTGTTGCATCCTGGGTACCAAAATGATTTTTTTTTGCATATTTGGCATCGTATTTGTACGAGAATCGATCCTATATCTGTTCTAATACTAACAACCTACCTCAAAAAGGCCATATATGGATGTCCGGTCCCTCGTTAAAATTTTGATAACGGCCACATGTGTGTTTCGGTCCCAAAGAAAAACACAAAAACATCCACATATGGCCGTTCGGTAACGAACGTGTTAACCACTGAGCCACGGAGGTCGGCACTTCAGACATGTTAACAGTCATCTGAGTAATTCATTATTCACTTAGAGTGAAATTATTCCCAACATTCCGTAAATCATTCTCCTCAGTTGGAACGTGATGAAAACCTAGGCTGGTCTTGAATTACTTGTTGAAATTGTAGTAATTTTCATGTAACAAAATTACAAGTTTTGATGTTTTATCACCATAATTTTTCATTCAGACTCTAAGAAACTATAACTTCAACAAAGAAACAAATCAAATTAACTACTTAGACAACATCGCACGACTTGGTCTACTTGGTGATTTCAAATCAAGAGCCAAGATCTCTGAATCAGTGTCAAAGTTAATTGAACTATCAAGTTTTTTTTAATAGTTTTATCTCTTTAAAGTATACCAAATATAACGGAGAATAGAAGATTTATCATGTATATATAGTAGATGTAAACATTACCTTTAAATAGATACAAAAATTATAAAGACAACACAACCTACTTAATTTTATGTAGGTTATGATTATTATGTATGTATGTAGGTAATGAAAATTTGGTGTACTTATTTTGAAGGTGAGTAAATTTTGAATAGCCAGTTTCATGTCTAAGTTAATTTAAAAAAATCGATTTTTATAGAAATAATCACTATATGGAATTGATTATTTTAGAATCTAACGTGGCTCTGAGGTTCATCGAGAACTTTTTGTATGACCGGCTACAGTTTTATGAAAGCTTGGCAAAATCAATATAAGATTACCAAAATGATCCTGAAAAACAACTAAATAAGGTAAGTTATACCATTTGTAAACGTAATTAAAAAAAAGAAACATTACATTTCGAATGGGGGGTTTGGACCGTCGATTTGCTTAGCTGAAGTAGCTTTAGCGAGGTAGAATCATGGATAGCAAAATACACTTATATCCGTATTTATGAACAGAGAAGTTTGTCTGAGCAACGCCTCAAGCAAGGTATTGGCCCATAATAATAAAGGAAATCATGCTTTAGAGTATTTAGACCATGCTCAAACGATGTTTTCTGTTCATAAATACGGCTGTTACACAATACATGTTTAGGGAAGAGTTGGAAGGAGGAGATTGCCAAAGGCAATAACCCCGCCCTTTAGTTAGGACATCTGTATATATTTTATCTTTGTTATTATTCTTTTTCTCTTGTTTATATTGTTCTCAATTTTTTATAATAATGCCTTAGATAGTGAACTTTGAAACTGTTCCTCTAATTTTTCAGCAAAACTCCATTTGAACGTATAAGTAACCTGATATTTACTGTGTTCTGGAATCTTCCAGGAGACAGTAAGTATCAAGACACCGTATGAATAGGAATTAAGAAGCAAGTCAATATAGACATCACCAGAGCACAGGCTGTCATGATCGATAGTTGCAAGGAACTATTCATCTTAATCTTCAGTCGAACATAAAAAATATCTACTACAAAACACCTTTTGAAAATTTTGGAAGAGAATTCCTTTGGCAATAGCACTACCCTTGATCAAGTTTTGTTTTCATAATTCCACTTTGTACCTAAATGTTCCATGTACATATGTATTTATTCTTACTGTAAATAAAACTTGATCGAATTTGTATGATAAAAAAAATCAACAGTTTCCAAGAAGCAGTAAATCTCAAGAATCAAGGAACAGTAAATCTCAAGAATCAAGGAACAGTAAATATCCAGAATCAAGGAACAGTAAATCTCAAGAATCAAGGAACAGTAAATCTCAAGAATCAGGGAACAGTAAATCTCAAGAATCAAGGAACAGTAAATATCTAAAATCAAGGAACAGTAAATCTCAAGAATCAAGGAACAGTAAGTAAATATCCAGAATCAAGGAACAGTAAATCTCCAGAATCAAGGAACAGTAAATATCCAGCATCAAGGAACAGTCAATAGTCTGGACATTTCATTTGTCATTCGCCTCTCAGCTCTGAGAGGTCGCCTTGTACTGCCGCCAATTTTATCAGTCACTCCGGTGGAACGGGACATGAAATATTTACAATAGCAGTTACAATAGTATAACTATCACTGTACTATCGTTTATAATAATATCAACACTATCAGTTATAATTTGATCTAAATATCAGCAAATGACAATAACTCGCCGATTCAGATTGAAAAACTAGTGACAAACTAACAATAATTTATCTTTGATTTTGTAGAGTGCGTTAATCTGTCATCTTAGATTTGTTGTTGTATCTCAGAATGGTTAGTTCTAATAGTTTGAACAAATATGATAGATACAAGAAGGAAATATTTCTGTAAAAATTGTGGAAAATATTAACATATAAACTCTATTTCGTGTTAATATAGGCCGGTTGGCTGGCGCTACTTGACGAGCGCTCGCCTCTCGGCGAGCTTGATATCTTAATTATATTTCTAAATATAAGACATATAACTTCTTTATTTCCTTTTCGATGTAAGATTTGAAGCTTCAAATCGGTTCATGACATGGAGGAGTTTCAATTTAAGCTCACAGAATCACACTTGGATATTTCATGAATTTTGGAAAAAACTGTACATATACATATCCTCCATATAGCACCCACTACATAGTCTATATAGTCGACACATGTAAGCTACACTTCTCGGCCCTTATTTTCAATTAAAAAAAGCGCTCTAAGAAACAGATCGAATCGTGACCAGACCATACTTAGAACGTCCAGAATTAAAACTACTACAGTCCTCTATGAGACAACTTGCGTGCCTAATGCAATTGCGTGCATAATACAATCAAGTGCACAATGCACTCTGGTGCAGCTCAGAATCATAATGAATGAACCAGATGGGACGCTAGCATTCTGGGAGATCCAACAGTTGCAGCAAAGAAACAATCACGATCTAGTAATTGTTTCGAATGACACCGTTTAATATTTTATTAGCGTAGCTACAAGAACCAAAGTGATTTTTAAGTATTTCATAGAATATGAAATAAAAATAATTATCATATCTGCTGAATCGGATTGTGTGATAAAATATTCTACAAAAATATGAGAAACACGATGTTGTGACGTACTGATTGTGATCTTTCTAGTGTTTCATGAAAGTAGATTATTCACAAGGTGGTTTCTTGTAAGTATATGAAACAAAATTAATGTCTGTACCTAACAGCTAGTAAAGGACTTGAAATAAATGGAACTCAAGTTTAACAGCAGATGGGATTGAAAATGTCACAGATTAATAGAGCTTTGTGTCAATCTGAACAGAATTGATCGTTTTAACCTTGACGGTAAAACAATCAAATTTAGTAATGCTAATGCAATCAGAAATGAAGGATTTTTATCTAAAATAATTACTCAGGGTTAGGGATGGAAGACTTTTAGAAATCAAACAGTTAAGTAACCATAAGCTACTTTATTTAATTCACCTCTTGGCTATACAAGAAAAAGTCACTTCAAGATAGTTGAACTACTAAAACCTCACAAAACTAATTCCTCCAACCTTGAAATTGGAATTTTTATGAGGCAACAAACTGAGTATTCCCTACAGCCACTCACCCGAACTGATTGAAACTAATGAAAAGAACAGCATATTAAGATGATAAAGCAAATAATCACGCGTGAAAAGTCTTTGATGAAAAAATTCAAGATCAAAGTTGAACACTCTTGTCCAAGGCAGAGATTCAAAAACTTGACGAGATGAAAATTTTGACTCGTTGGCCTTCAAGTCTATACAAGTGCACAGATTGGCGCGTTAAGATCACGTAAGATAGAAGACAACTTGGTTAAAAATAGCTATAAGCTAATTGAAACCACGAGAAAAATACACGAAAAAATAACTCCTGTTTCCAAAGTTATGCCAAAACACTTCCAGTTCCTCAAGGGCAGGTTTTTAAACTTTACGTAACTACATGAAGCTATACATCGAAACACATAAATAAAATCTTCCATGAAACACACCCTTTCCACAATTTTGCCTGGAGACAAAGTGTTGATTTCGAATAATAATTGACCCTCGGGATATCTTTATCCAGATTTGTTTTATTGTCCTTATTTTTAACTTAAGCGGAATAAGGTAATAGGTATGTACGTATACTTTGTTTTCAAGACAATACTTTCCATTTACGTGCTCGGGCAAAATGGGTAATTGTTGCCCGAGGTTAATGCTGAAAGCATATTCTACTACTAAGCCCAGAGTCTCATTATTATGTGGTAATGTCAAATTAATGATGAAAAATTCATGCAATGGGTTGAATTTTAACCAACGGATCCCTACGACACCTGAATTACCAGACTAGCGCCTTAGCCACTTGACTACCAATGCATATACATAATTGTAAACTCACCTGTGTTTTGTCTCGCATCTCGTGAGGACCCAAACCTGCTGAATCCGCCGAAGACATCTGAGTAGAAGTCATCTTGAGCTAGGACTAGACTGATGTAGAGACAACAGCAGGCGAAGAACTGGAACAGAAAAATGATTCATTAGAATTAATAGAAGAAATAAATAGTTAATTAGTTTCAAAAATTGGTATGAATTCACTATTATAGTGCGTAGTCTATTAATAGAACCAACCTCAGTAGCTTGATCGATAAGGCCGCGGACTTGTAACCTGGAGGTCGGTGGTTCAAGTCCCAATTTCAGCGTAGATTTTGGTAAAGCGAGTTTCAGTAGTTGTGACATCACGATTAACAGGCACAAATTTCTTCCCATTGCTCAACGTCCTCAGACAGTTATTTTTGCGTGCAGTTATTTTTGCAATAAGCATATCCACAATATCCTGCTTTGCAAATGTTATTGAAATTTCTTTGATGAAATGCAACCTTATCGTGATTTGATAGACTCCATCATACTAAATTGCATTGCTCGACCGATTTCGAATTCCGGTTCTAGACAAAGTCAATGTCATTGTTGTGAAATTGATTCGGGTATTGCACACTCTGGTATTGAATGTTCATGTTAGTGATTTCTTGTGGTGCAATTTTTAATGTTTGTACTTTTAATGGGATCAAAATCTGAATGACACATTTACATTGAAAATAAATAAAATTGTGTAGCATGCAATGATGTGTGGTCTATTTGAAACTCTAGTATTTAGGACCATCTTGAGTTTTCAATAGGGAAATAAAAAATGAGGAAGCTAACACGAATAAAAAAAATGTTAGTGCCGATGAAGTCAGTAGTAATTTATTTTGTTTTTACATCCTTTAATTACTTATATTGCAAAAAAGGATTTCAAAACGAATGAACATTCAAGTACGATATAATCATTGCCTTATTTTAATCAAGCAAACATTACATTTATAATAATGTTTAGTTTATCTAGAATAATCTCCATCAGACAATCAAAATAAGAATGTCTCTGATTTATACATTCAACAGATCTGCTTGATCTGAGATCTAAGACCATAAGACTATTTTATTCCCATTTTAGTACCTATGCCACATTTTGGGTACTTACTCCACAATATGTAAAAAAAACTGCTTATCATAAGAAGTGACTGTACCTATCGGAAGAGAGTGACCTGTGACGTCACGAGATAACGCGAGTCGGGTCACAGAGTCATTGTCACGGTCGACAACTTAAGTCACTGAATATTTCCCCACGAAGGTCACGGCTTCTTGGCACCAATTGAATGCAAACCAGTTTTTCCAAGACTATTTTAGTCCTGTAACTGACAATGGACTTTTACTTTTTAATTCATCCAATGGCTTGTTACGTCATCATGTTGAACTTTTTTTTCAAAGTTCACGAGATTTGGAATAATTTAAGACCAGGTTGAAATTTGTGTTTCTCAATCTAATTAATATTCAAATTTATTGGTCTATCTAGTAATCGGTTGTTTTTGATTTATTGACCACAACGCTTCGTGTCTTTGTCGTTAAAGATCATAGTTTTAGAATTCAAATGTCTCATGTTATAATTTGTTGCTTGTTTGTAGTTATTAGACTAGCAAAAATGTAAAAATCCAATATGATTTTGTGTAATTCCTAAGATCGTCACGATTTCTGAATTGTGCAAAATGAATAGACCAAGTGAATCATACAATTATTAAAACAGATACATAATATAATCATATAAATAGATATACACCCAAGTATGCAACATTTGCCGTGCAAACATTCCAAAATATTGAATGATCTTGTATTGTGATAAAATTTAGTATTTCAACCAAAAAATAAAGCCTATTTTGCATATTAAGTGTATCCTGGACGAAGGAACATTGTCCAATAAACCGTCAAGAAAAGAATTGCACTAATAAATTCAAGGAACTAAGTGATCAAATCCTTGCAATTACCATAAGAACTGAGCACATTGAGAAACTTATCAATAGAAGTGTCTCTGTTGAACAAATCACTCACTTGAGTGACCGAAGGAACTGAAGCCTAGTTCCCAATTAAAACGAATAGAATTCAATACAACTTATCAAAACAAAGTGCCCGTGTGCCAAGAGACTAAGCGGGACAGAGCTATAAAAAATGACGGATTGTATAATCAGAAATAATTAGCGCTGTAATGCGATATGGACTTTCACCGACTACCACCTGTGCAGAGGCGAGAAGTAATGTGATAATGATGAAGGCAAATTGAATAATGTACTCATCTCTCATGATAAAGTAGCAGAAATGAGTAGCAGAGGAGATAAAATCAAACAGATCGATAGAAAACATATTCATCGTGGATGCGAGGAAGATCTAGACGATAAATTTAACATTGAAGATGGAACCTTAGCCAAGAATTATGAATAAATATTACACCTAATGAACAGAAAGTGGGTGCATACAACTTTATATGCAGTTTAATATTATGCTCTTAACATTTATGTAATAAGTTAATGCTTCTATTGACTACTTACTTACTAGTTTAAGTAAGTAGTCAAAATAAGCATTTGAAAATTTAAAATACGTTTCTGAGAAATCGTTGACCTAATATAACACCATAAAATGCAAAGATAAGCACTGAGTATCAATGCGTATCTGATAAACATTCAATAACCTAAAAGACGTCTGTACGTCATGCTAAAGCTTAGGAAATAGTTGGATATATTGGACAGCAAGAAATCTACAAAATAAAATCAAGAGATAATAATTATTATGTAACAAGTATTAACAGCGTCAATTGATTTCTTGAAATATTCAAACAATTTCAAGAAATTAAAAGAAATATGGAGGGTAACACCCCCGTCGTGATATGACCATGCAATTGAAAGCCACGTTAAACCCAAATTAAAAAAGAAATAAATCAAGAAATCAAAAACAATTTGATGATGTTACAGACAACCGACATAACAAAACAATTACACAGATATATTAATTCTAACCAGAAAAGTTAATTACACAAAATCTCATTTATGTATGTTGCGGGTGTAGAACCCTGTAGCTAGCTAACGAACTCCTGCTGATCAGGAGATACCCGTACCCAGGTGGTATCCAAGTGTTGGGAAAACAAGTAGCTATCTACCACGGTTGCCTATCAGTGTATGACTATCTCAACTATCATCATGACAAAATATCCGGGACTATTTCGTCTAGCAAGAATACTAGACCTGCCACTAATAGCTTATTGAGCAATCCGAACCAGTAAACCCACATGGTAGACACACGTATACCTCATTGGAGACCTAGCGTAAAACTAATTAGACACACAAGACGACGGTGAATGAATTAAAAGCTCTAAATTTAGATGAAAACATTAAAACAGTTCGTGGTACGTACAACGTCCTTGAAAGAATGAGTTACTTAACAAGCCTCATGAGGATTACTATAATCTTCTTGAGGTGTCGGTGAGGTATGTCTTTCACAACTTTGCACTTAGTACACTTAGAGCTTTTATTGTTCTTATTTTTTATGTATATTGACCATAAGGTATACAAACATTTCGAACTTGGATGAATAAACGAATTGATTTTGTTTTTTTATGTTATTTATCATAATTTTAGTAGATAGCGCAGAATTATAGGACTTTCTATTTTACTTGAATATCCCAATATCATTTTTTTGCCCACGATTCCGCCACTGGTCTCTTCTCACATTGAAGCAACTACTCATTTTTCCTCGCGAGTTATGAGTGGCCCCCGCACAATCCTGCTCCCCTGGAGATCGAACCCAGGCCACCGTGCATGCAAGCCTGTTGCACTGTCCACTTGGCCAAGGATACAAAAACAAACATCATTGTTTCTTAATTTACATAAAATACATTTAAAAATACAAATAATGATCGCCAATATTCCAATAAAAAGATATCTTACTGCACTTGGAAGAAGAATCTTTCGTGATCCTCGCGGTCTGAACAAACTATAAGACCATAAACAAGGTACATCCGCTAGCTCATAACTCCACAAAAGAAGTTCCGAACAATAACGAACGGAAACCATAAACCTATAATAAACGTCGACACATTCAATCGATTGCATCATAAACAACAGAGAATGGTAAACCATCAAATAATTACCACTGATCGGACATTAGGGCACCACTTCCTTGGCATTTGGCATTGCACTGACCTCAGCAGCACATTCCATCATTTGAGAAGAACAATCACCGCTGCTATCTCCGGTGAGAGTGATGGATTTAATGATAGCCTCAGTCTGGTGATATCTTGAGATCTCACTATATCTCCAGATATACTACTACTGATTGAGACTTATGAAATGTTATTGATATCATGTTTCAGTAAAAAGAAAAAAAGAAAGAAAAAAACACAATACAATAGATTTAAAAATTAAAAGACGACATCTCTGTCATGCACTTTATGATAATTTTACTCTTTAGTGGAAGGTAACCATCAGGTGAGGTTAATGCTCAAAAACATTACTTCTATGATATCAGATATTTACATTTGAAACGATTTGAAGAAAAACTATTTATAGTATTTATGTATGTACATTTCAAATGTTTTTTTTTCTCTCATTGTTATCATTGATCCTGATGTTGAGATTATCTATTAAGTTCCCTTGTTCTGGTTTTCAAGTTGATTGTCTCGCAAATATCATACCTGTAATGTAGAGCTTTTTCATCTCTAGAGATACATGTAGAGGTCTATTGTTGCTTTTGTAATACTCTGTATAGCAGTAATATAACTCTGTAAGAACTACAGTGAAATTATCTGAACCATCAGCAATGACACTTTGATGTTGCTTTTGGAATCTTGATGATTATTGTTAAATTCCAAAGATATCTGTTTATTCTAAAAGAAATCTGCCTCTTTCATTGCAAATTGATACATACTATTGTATTTGTGAATTTAGAAAAAGATATACTGTAAAATCACTTTGATGTCACACAACTAATGTTGATATGTCTATGCAGTGAACACTACATACATAACATGAAAGGCCACAAGTCCTCAATGTCAGGAGAACATCGTAAATACACAACACCAGAGTAATGACAACTTTGCGGAGCACTACAGTTATTTAAGAGAGGATAAACTACATCGGTAATGACAGCTTTGCAGAGCAATCATGCGATGTCGGCGACTTGGATCGAGTGATCAGGAGTACTGGGACATGGCAGGAAGTGAAGCAAATCGACTGGCGACCTTTTCAAGAATCGGTCATGTGTGTTTCCGAGTTGCCAAGAGACCTTAGGAAACAGAAATAATACTCCTGATACAACAATCAGTATCAGCACAAACAGTACATACAGAACATGACCATATTGTCTGCACAAACGCTTTGATAGATGGATTTCAACCACAATAATCCTAAGAATAGTCAATGACTATAGTTTTTAATCTTTCATCAATCTCATCATATTTTTATTGCATTTGACAATTTCCTAACTCCTTTTATAGTTCAATTAAAACATGGCAAAACCACATACATCAAATAAGATATAGCTCTTATAGAAGGACGTTAAAAAAGAGATAGGTGTCAACTGCACAATGTATCGGGTAGAAGGAACCGTACCAGAGATCAACCATATATTTTCTACGCAAAAATAACAGAGATTGAAAATTTAAAAGTTAGGTACTTCAAATAATTAACCGTCTAAAGAACAAAGCAACTAAGTCGGCATTGCAAATCTTCATTGCATGTTAAATTGTTACATGCTTGGATGATGGTTGGAATAATGATCTTTGTAAGTTTGATACCTAATTAAGTTTTTAACAAGGGGATGGAACCACGTTAA
Organism: Bactericera cockerelli; assembly: GCA_024516035.1. Classification (NCBI taxonomy): domain Eukaryota; kingdom Metazoa; phylum Arthropoda; class Insecta; order Hemiptera; family Triozidae; genus Bactericera; species Bactericera cockerelli. The sequence goes on from CM044960.1 coordinate 1,317,168, forward strand.
TAATCATGTAAATCTTAATGAATGGACTGAGGAGAACATCCGGTGACCTGGGTGGGATCCTTTCACAGGATAAGAGGACAATATTGGTGGCCTTGTGTGGAATTCAGTAAATGCGACTCTCACACTGAATTCTTCCGAGTATGTATGTTGGCATTGGACAAAGTAATAGTGCATTGACAAACATACATATGACTGTAGATTCTACTAATACAATGTTATGTTTTAATCATGTACGTATGTTTGGACATGAGAAAATAATGTACATAGCGCTAGGACCTACAAGTAAAATATTATTATTATATTTACAAATTACAAAATTACAACAACAAAAAATCATTTCCCGAAAATTCATGGGAACATAAAAATGTATATACAAAAGATAAAGAAATAAAGATCATTATTGTACTGATATGTACAATTGTACATAATTATGTATGTTTTATTTCACACTGGGCTTGACCTGTAAATATACAATTACAAATTAAAAATGTAAAGTATAAGTATGTTGTAGCCATGTACCCTACAAATAGTAAGTTGGTAACCAATGATATACAAAATAAAGTAAGTAGAAATTTAACATAGTATCATAGTTTTGACTTTGTAAGACAAATTTGTTCATTTCTATTTCTAGTGCTCTAAAAGAAAAACATCTTATTTCTAGAAAATATGTACATAGCAGAAAAGGAAATAGAAGAAGAAGAAAGTATTGTGTGAAACAAACTTGATGAAAAGATTCTTGTAAGATCTGCAGTCTTATAATATATTCTACTATTAGTGTCATAAAATAAAATGGTATAAACCATTTTTTTTTTTAAATCAGTTATATTTATTTTTCTTGTTAACCACAGTTTGATTTTCAGAGGAATCACTTCTTTGTTATCAACACTATGCCACCGGACGGACGCTGCCAGTAAAGTTCTTGTGGATTCAATTAATCACAATCACAACCACATGTTCCAAAAAGTAACCAAAGAAGTTTAAAACCACAGAAAGACATTGTCGCTACCACATTGAACAAAAAAATCTATTTTCCATCATGAAAGCTTAGACCCTGGACTGGCCTGGACATAAGTAGATGTTTCACGAATCCGATAGCATCTATGATTCTAATTGAGATAATAGTTTTGAAAAAAAACTTGATATGTCTAAAGAGTTGGTCGGTTTCGGACACGCTCTAATGGGCTCTTGCAACATTGGATTTGTTGAATTTGGGCTGAGCGTTCTTGAAACCTCAAGAATCAAGAGGATATCTGTAATTTCATGTTTGATCTTGATCTTGTTTCGAGGAATTGTAAATTTGTGAACGTAGGCCTGCTTGTGACTTTGAGCATTTCACCTTCGTGATGAACTTCTCGTGTTGATCTTGGTCAATAGAATTAAGGTACACTTATTCTTAATTTTGTTTGAAAATGATTATTAAGTTCTGGAATACTGAATATCAAAGCTCGAATTTTTCAAAGTTAATTCCTGTTTGAGGACTTAATAATCATTATATTTGTTTGCTTTATAAACGCAACTTTAAAGCTACTTACACAAATAGAATAATAGATTAATACTAAATGAAGATTATTGTAAAATTTTGTGTGCGAGCTGAACTATGTATAGGTAATACAATATGCATTTAAAACAATATGCATTAAAAAAAAAAAAAATATGCATTTAAAACTCATCAAATTAATCTGAAAAGATACATTGATGTCATAACTTTTGAAATGTAAAACTTCAATATTGAAATATAAAACTTTGAAAGGTGTAAATAATGTGACTATTTTAATACGAAACATGGTCATTCAACAATGAAATAATACTGACACCAGTATAATATCTGATAAGATGAAAAATAAAGTTATTCACATAACAAAACATATTTTCTATGACTCTGTCAAGGTTAAAAATACCTGTTGAAATCAATAGCTTTCAATAGTTCAGAAGTTTTATAGTTTGAGAAACGTTGATTGGTTTATTATGGTATCACTGGATTTGTAATATATGGAGAATATCTACTGTTACTTTTAATCTCTATTATTAGATCTGGGAAAGCTATTATTAACACAGTTGTATTTTATGCCCATGTGTGAAATATGTGTAAGTCCCAGTGAATTGTGTTCCACAGTGTTTTGTCTTTTCAATTAACCTGTTCACATTATGAATGTTCTTCAAGAAAAAAGAAAATTGGAAAATGTATTATCTGAACTAATATGTCCTGGCCTAACTCACAATAATTAATATACATAGAAATGAAAATGCATTATTAGTTTATTTACAGAAAAGAGGAAACTTTATTGAACAGAACTCAATCGTGGTGAAAATTTAGACTGAGAGGAAAACGGAAAATGTAGGTTTTCATAGCCGCGATGTTTTGGCCAGAATTTATGGAACTCATATATATCAATTTTCCCCCCCGTAATGTGTGAGCCGCATTTGGTCCACATGTCGTCGCCAAACTCTGCCGTCGTCCAACAGCACCCAGTAGTGAACAGCACCCTCCCGCCTTTGAACATTCCCAAACTTCCATTTACATTCACGAGTATAATTTCGCACTTGAACACGGTCACCTTCTTCGAATCTCCGTGCTATCTCTTGAGGTTTGTCTTGAGTGATAACAGGAACTTTGGGTCTCATGATATTATCCAATCTCGTTCTCACATCCCTCCCCAACATCAACATGTAGGGACTCATCCCCTCCGTATTAGGGACCTTCCTAAGTTGCATGAGAAGTCTTCCTAACTTTAAATTTACATCACCTGGTTCATCTTTCATACAGTGAAGGTGCTTCTTGATTGTCTGTACATTTCTTTCGGCACTGCCGTTAGAGGAAGGGTGGAAAGCGGCAGATAATTTGTGTATAATTCCATTACTTTCGAGGAAGTTTTTGAAGATGTGAGATGTGAACTGGGGCCCGTTGTCCGATACTAGGACTGAACAAATACCAAACTGAGAGAATAATTTGCGAAGTTCTTTTATACAAAAATCAGTATTAGTTGTCTTGGTAGGTATAACTTCTATCCATTTAGTAAAAACGTCCACAATGATAAAATAATAAAGTCCATCTTCAGGTCCTGCGAAATCTATGTGCACCCGCTGCCACGGAGCCTGGGCGGGTTCCCACGGGTGACATTGTACCTTCGGCGGATTATTCTGTTTTTCACAACAGTACTTGCATTTACGTACCATTTCCTCAATATCTTTGTCAATATTTTGCCAGTAGCAATAACACCGGGCTAGCGCTTTCATTTTAACCATACCCAAGTGTCCCGTATGCAGTTCATTTAAAATTTGAAGTTTTAATTTTTCTGGAATTACAACTCTTGTGCCTTTTATTAGACAACCATCTTGTAATGAAATTTCTGAATTCTCGTACCCTAGAGATTTCAAGCATTTACCTGTTTCAAGTGCATTTAGTATAGGACTCAATTTAGGATCTAGTTTTGTTTCTTGTTGTATAATATAGTGTGTCACGCTGTTTATTGTACTTATCTGATTTCTTTGAAACTTATGACTGTCATCAGGCAAATCCTTTGGTGTTTCGTGAGGGAATCGAGACAGATAATCAGCATTACCATGTTCATGCGTACTCCTGTATTCTATACTATAATCAAATCCAGATAAATAAAGTGCATAATGCACCATACGTGTGGCTGAAAGTGGAGGTAAAGCTTTTTGGGGATTAAATATTTGTGTCAATGGTTTATTATCAGTTATGAGCACAAATTTTCTGCCATACACATATTGAAAGAATTTTTTTATTCCCCAATAAATAGCTGTTGCCTCCTTGTCTATCTGGCTGTAATTTCTTTCTGCATGTGTAAGTGATCTCGATGCAAATGCTATCGGTCTCTCACTGCCATCAGGATACTTGTGTGAGAGTACCGCTCCAAACCCTACTGGGGATGCATCTGTTGCCAGCGTAATGGTCAAATTAGGATTATAATGTACCAATAAATTGTCATTACATAATTCAGATTTAACTCGTCTGAAACTTTGCTCACACTCATTGGTCCATGTGAATTTCTTTCCTTTGCGAAGTAAAGAGTTAAGTGGGTGTAAAATTGATGCTAGATTCTGGATAAACTTGTTGTAGTAATTAGCCATGCCTAGAAAAGTTCTCAACTCGGAAACATTTTCTGGTCTTCTTGTATTATTTATAGCATTTACCTTATCTTCCACTTTATGTAACCCGTACTCATCTATTTTATGTCCCAAATAATTTATACTCTTTTGAAAAAATTTGCATTTATCTCTATTTAGTGTTAAATTTTGTGATCTTATTATATCAAGGACCAATTTTAATCTTTCAAGCAATTCATTTTGAGTGGCACCCTGTATGATAATATCGTCAAAGAAACATTGTACTCCCGGTAATCCTTGCAGTACTTTATCCATGTATTGCTGCCAGAGTGCCGGTGCAACCTTCACTCCAAACATCAACCGGTTCACCCTGTAGATACCTTTGTGTGTGCTCAAACTCTGCAGGATTGCACTCTCTTCATCCATCTCATAATGTAGGTACGCCTTGCTTAAGTCCAAGGTACAGAAAAACTTACCACCATTCATCTGAGCGAATATATCATCAATCCTGGGAATGGGATAATTTACATCATGTATACGTTGATTAAGCGTTACCTTATAGTCCGCGCAGATCCTGACGTCACCATTCGGCTTATCCCTTGGGACGATCGGCGTACCCCACTCCGAGTGTTCAACTTTGGTGATAATTCCTTGACGTTCTAGGCGGTCCAGCTCTTTCTCGACTTTCTCCTTCTTAGAATAAGGTATTGGTCGAGGCTTAAAGAAAATAGGTTGTGCATCAGGTTTCAATTTCAAACAAGCTTTTTCAGTAGGTATTTTCCCAATATTATCAGTGAATACATCCTCGTATTTCTTTAAAATTTCTCCTAAATGCATATTTTCTTCTGATTTAAGTAATTTAATTTCAGCCCAGTCAATATTTATTTCCCGTATCCAATCTCTTCCTAGTATAGGATCAACATTCTGATTGATAATGAATAATTTACCAGAAAATGGCTTTTCTTTGTATTTCCCATTTACAAAACATACACCTTTGGGTTGAATTATTTCCCCTGTATATGTTTTCATTCGAACATTTGTACTAAAAATTCTATTTTCAATGTTCAGTGCCTTGTAATCGCAATATGAAATAGAGGACAGTGCCGCCCCTGTATCAATCTCCATACTAATTGGTTTATCTTCTATTTTAATATTTACCATGAATTTATCTGACTTGGCGCTCTGCAGCACGTTCATCTCGAAATCTTCGTTATCACTTGAAGACGTGTTGTCATCTACCTGATGCTGCGGCGTCTTGTAGCTCTTGTTGTTTTTAGCAGCTCCTCGGTCCTGTGACATGCATACTCTGGCTATGTGTCCCAGCTTGCTACACTTTCGGCAGAATTCATTTCGAAAGCGACACACGTTAGCTCTGTGACTTGCCTCCCCGCAGCGGTAGCATTTACCTGCTAATGAAGAGAGAGGATTATTTTTATTTTGCTTAGTAAAAGTGTTAGGTGGTCGAGACTTGTTATTGTAATTTATGTTGGCTGATTTATCGTTTACTTGGTGTGTAGGTTGTATATAGTAATTATCTCTGGATGTAGGTATTGTGCTTATTAACTTGTTTTCTGTTTTTGAAAACTCTATTGTTACAGCTTTGTTGATAAATTCCTGGAATGTAGCATTATTCTTTTCCTGTAATAACTGTATGCGAACATCTTGGTCCTGAATACCTCGTATGAACTGCAAGGTAAGAAATGCATTAGCAGTGCAGTGATTGCAGTTCTGACAGTTGAACTCGCAATGTTGAGACAGCTTCTTAAGCTCTGTAGCGTATTCTAAAATGGATTCATCAGGCTGCTGTGTACGAGATATGAACTTGCTTTGTAATGCCCAAATACTGGGTCTAGGTTCATAATAATCCCGCAACATTGCTACAAGTGTATCGTAACTTTTAGTCATAGGTTCTTCAGGTGTACACATATTATACAACTTTTCGTGCATCTGAGGAGTAATTGCATGCAACAAAGTGTATATTTTGATTTTATTATTAGTATTTCCTTTCAATAGCATAAACGTTTCGAGACGTTTGATAAAATTTGTAAAAGTTTCATCTTGTTGATATCCAACAAAAGTCAAATTAGAAGTGGTGTTTTGACTGACAGGACTAATTGTTATGTCATTTGAATGGCTAGTATGTGTACTTGTTGTTATTCTACTTTTGAAATCTAGTATTGAAACTTTTATACCTGTAATGGTCTCGTACATGCTAAACCTGTAGTCTTCGTGCAAAGTTCTCTCATCTTCTTTTGAAACCAGCGTGTCCATCTCGTCCTGTATCTTCTCGTATCTTCCCTTGTACTCCTCCACATTCCGCTCGTAAATCACCAATTCATGTAGCGTAGTATTTTCTGTAATCTTGTCCTTTGTTTTTGACAGCAACGCCTTCACTGAAGCTCTCTTTATCTTCAGCTGCTCCATTTCACTTATATACACTTTACACTTTCACCTTCGTCGCCAATTTAATATGTCCTGGCCTAACTCACAATAATTAATATACATAGAAATGAAAATGCATTATTAGTTTATTTACAGAAAAGAGGAAACTTTATTGAACAGAACTCAATCGTGGTGAAAATTTAGACTGAGAGGAAAACGGAAAATGTAGGTTTTCATAGCCGCGATGTTTTGGCCAGAATTTATGGAACTCATATATATCAGAACAAATTAGGAGAGTATCAAAATAAAAGTTTCATGTCAGCTCTAAAATACTGTACTTTAATAATGTTCTCAAAAACCTTGTACGCATACATCTTTTAAAAAGTGCATTACAATCTGAAAGTATAATAATGCTAGCTCAGTCTAACAGTACAGTTAACAGATCCTATGAAATGAGTTCTCTGCAATTCCTATGGGGAGATTTTTTATTACTTAAAACCAAGAGCTTTTTTGGGGTATGGAACCAGTTCTCTGCAATCCTTGTCACACGATTTTTTGATATCGAAACCAAGATCTTTCGTCGAGGATTGAATTGAATTGAATACTTTTATTTATTTATACAATAATGATATTACAAACAATACATCTCCTATAAGCTAAGTCTAACTTCTGAGGAGATGGGAATGTTCTTACCAAAATGTGGTCATGGGAAAACATTAGACTCCATAGAGGGCTAAAGTCAGTTGCATTGTTAAAGTCAGTTGCATCTGAAATAGGTGTTACCCACACTCAATTATTCAGCTTTAATTAGGAGCCAATCTAATTAAAAGTATCGATACTGGACAATGGACAAAGATCTCATTCCAAGAGAAAAATAACCTTTTGACCAAACCCAGAGAAATAGATGTGCGTGAGGACAATCACACGCAACAACTCCAGTCATGTGCTTTATTGTTCATTTATAATGGGAATTGATCACGTTTTGTGATTCAGTGGTGTATGTGCCATTTTGTACATCTATCTATGTCTATATATTTTGTTCCTGAAAAGTACACCTGGTCGTACTTATAGAGGAACACAAGAGACCTATGATGTTATTTCATTCATTATGAACATTATTATTATTCTTATCTAATTTACAAAGTGTCTAGAGAAGTTCAACAAAAATCTCTGAATTCTATAAATAACGCTCGAACCAGTTTGATGAAATAGGTTATTTTACACCAGTTTGTTACAAATTTGTTGAACCCGTTAATGGGTAAAAAAAAACTTTTGAGTTAAGAGACTCAAATTGTCAGTCAGAAAAAGCAGAAAAGTCAGAAATTGTAATAGAAGATGAATATGCTCTCTTGAAATTAAAAAGTACAATTAAAATGAAGGAAATGAAGACAAGATCTTTCGATGAGCCTTGAGCATGCTGTGTTTCGAGCTATCAGTTAAAGGCTGACAGTTCATTTAATTTTGTTTTTGTGAAATCGATTGAAGATAAAAAGAAAATAGCAGTTTTCAGACCGAACTGAAAGTTAAAAGATTTGTTCATACAATAGAAGAAACATTGGTTGATAGGATACCAATAAATCCAATAGTGTGAATATGCTTGTGTATTATGGAGAATGAAACTTTAGTTCAACACTCTCTGATCCTAAGTTGTTGTTATGCGTCTCTTGGATGCCAAGAACTTCAAATGACCATAAAAATATTAATAGGATATTTAAAGAACCTAGTGAAGTGCTCGCAACTATTAAAATTATTATTTCTGTTATGATTTGAATATCATCATCACCACTATCAACAAGATGAACAATATCATCTCCATGACTACTACAAGTGGAGTACTTAAATCCGTTATGGGGCTGCAGTTCTAATGAGATAGGTACTGGTCTATGGTTATGTTCATTGTCATTGGGAACGGATTCGTTGAGCCGTGTAATTAGGTTTTGTGGAGTTGACTTCAAGTTTGAAACTTTAAACCTGACCCAGAGAAGGTTGTCAAATCTTCAGGGACATTGTAAGGAATGTAAGGGGATTGGAGAGTTTGACAACGACGATCCCTGGCTAACAATCTCTCTGGAAAAACTCTGACCTTGGTGGCTGATAAGGGTCGTATTATGAAACAGGATTAGTAAATCTAAGCCAATCCTTAGATTTTATCAGCTGACCAATAAGTATTCTAAAATAAGATTTTCCGTCACGAAGGCTGTCCACAGCTCCGTTACACCACAGAAGTAATATACAGCTACAAAACCCGGCTTAGATATGACCTCTACAAATCTTGTCAAGGTGAAAGTTAAAGGGATAATGTCCACTAAGATTAACTAATCCTGTTCCATAATTCGGGCCTTAGTGACTAAGTAGTTCGTGTGTTGGAAAGGAAGAAATACCACAAAAGGGGACGACCAAATTCTCCAAAAATATATTTTTATACGTTATCTTTACTTAAAATAATGATAACTTTAACGTTATCTTTATTCTTTCTCTTGAGAACTAAGTCTTTATTTTTCAACACGGTAACATACATAAATGCGAAAAATACTATAAATTGAGAATTCAAACCTTGCAAAATTTACAAATTTACATTGTGTGTTTCGATTAGGTGTATACCCTCTCTACTAAAGAATTTACAAATTTACATTACATGTTTCAATGCGAAAACGACCCATCTTAACAAAGTAGTTGGTATGCAAGTAACAGTACCATCTTTTTTTTTCCTTTTCACATGAAATTAGCAAACAAAGAGAGGTTTTAGCAGACAATTTTAGCAAACAAATAGATATCCCATGTGATGATGGGAACTAACCTTGCGTATACAGAAGCGTTTAGGCAAATAGGTACCTAGAAACATCAATTATCCCGTTAAATTTATGGGAGTTTTTAAACGGTGATTAGTTATGTTTTTGTAAATGTTTAACCTACAGAATTTGTAATTTGTATGAATATTTTGGCTGATGTTATTGCTAGAGAAGAGAGTTATGTTTGTACTGAGGCAGGCGTGGTCGGTGCTAAGGAGCTGCGAAATTGCAGCATCCCCAGACAAAAAAGAAAAAGAGAGGATTTTCTCAAGTCCTAGCTTGTACACAATGAAAATGATCACACATTTCTACAATAATTAATATCTCAATACATAATTAGTATGATTGGCATGGTAAAAAATACCATGCCAATCATAACTCTTCGGATATTAAGAGCGACTCAATAAATTTCATTTCAGTCCGGTTTATGTGGACGCGCCTGTACTTAGATTACCAAGATGGGTAATATACTCAATGTTTGTATTACCGAACCTTAAGAAGATGGTTACATAATAAATATGTTTTATAATTATTATAATATGACGGGTAAATACTATCATGTATTCTTTCAACTGAATGTGCATTGGAATACATAAAACTCTTGACCATGATATATAAGAAGTGTAGGTAACTGACTATTATGGGAAAATGGTATAAAATGTACAATAAATAATATATAAATATTTATATAACTATGCACATTGTCATTTATATTAATTTATTCTGTCAAGAAGTCTAACTAATGTATAGAGATATATATTATTATACATAAATTAAAACAAAACAACAATAAAACTTTCCTCATGACGAGATAATATAAACATTACTATGTTTAAAATAAAAGTATTTACACCCACTCGCACTGATGTATTTTCTATTTTTTTTATCAAATCTTTTACAGTGTTTGTATGTCATAGCCATAAAGCAAGAGCCTTAATACATTGAAAGCTTGACTGATATTTTGTGTATGCTATATGAAGGTAAAGCTATGAAGTGATCACTACATGAAATAACATGAAATTATTCTGTCCACACATTTTTGGCCCAATTTGAGAATAACACTACTAATAATAATATTGCCTTATTTATACTGCCTGATTAAGACTACTAAAGACCTATTATTCCAGCAGTAAGCCCAAGACATATTATTATGTGGTAAAAATCCCATATGGGACGATAATTTGTCATGTCCCGGTAGGGTTTCGAACCCACGACCTCTGGAATATCTGGATTCACAGAGTGCCGCCTTTGCCACTGAGCAACCGAGACAAACAGAAGATAGAAATAATAGGATAAAAATTAAGGATGAGGCTAAAAATTATTAATCCTTAAAATAAGCATTTAAAAATATTTTTTGTTTGAACAAAAACGAATTTTCTTCCTTTTGAAGAGTAAGCCATTTAGAAAAGGATAGTAAGTAAGAAATACCTAGAATCAGAGAAAAATATTTGCCAATGATGGAATGAAACTAGCAACCGATCTTTTGATCATTATTGACCTATTTTTTATACCACGTGGTTTTTTGTGTTCACATTAAAGGAAGAGTAAATAAAAAAGATTCAATCTTATAATCCCTGATTATTGAGGTCATGCCTTGGTCACTCCAAATAGACCATGCTTTAAGTCTATAAAATATTTGAAACAATAAAAAAAGGAAAGGAAATCATTTTTAGAGCTTTTGAAAAGTACAGTTGGGTGGTCAAAAAAAAAATATTTTAAGAAAATTCAGAAGCATTTGCATGCAAAAACTCACCATGATTTGTTTGAGGTAAGCCATTTTTGTATAGTTGAAGTGGTTTAGATAAATAAATAAATAAAAATAACACTTAAAAATAAATTAAAGCGAAATTTAAGCCAATATCAGCTATACATGTAAAAGAATTAGTTATTTTTCTACACAAGAAAAAATTGAAGCACAAATTCACGTAAAAATATTGATTAAAATTTAGTTGGAAAATTGATTTTGTACTGAGGTTTTCTTGAGACGATTTCGGAAAAGCGGTTAAAACAATACTAATGATTTGATAATAAGAATTGCTATAAAGTTTTATACGGAGGAAACTCCACGGAGGTTGATTCAGGTAGGGGTAGGAACTAGAGATCCGTCAGTACTGAAGCATGCGACAACCCAAGGTCATCCGGAATAAATTCTAAACCATTTTTTTTTTTCATATCGAGTTTATCGACATTTTTGAAAACATTTGTGATGAATTCAATTAATTTGATTATTGTATAATTATTCGCAATCTATTCAGGATTTTTTTCCGCGTAATTATGTGCGATCATTGTTGCTTTACTTCCATATTATTAGCCGGGAAATTGTAGAGCTGCCGGTTCTGCTTTCTCGATTTTATCTGGATCGGGGAGTCTAGCTTTGAATTTTGTTGAGCCCTAAACTTAAAATTGAGTCCCGGTAGCTTAGAGGTCAAGGTGTCGGTAACCTAGAGGTCGTAGGTTCGAAACCCAGCCGGGACATGACAAGTAAAACTCCTATTTGGATTTTGACCACGTAATAATACGTCTTAGGGGTTTCAATTTGGATTTGACGTGGCTTTCAAGTGCATGGTCATATCACGACGGGAGTGTTACCCTCCATTCTCAGGAAACTCACAAAAACTTCTACCCAGATGAAGATTACGGTTTAGTTCTGGAATAATGGGACATAAGTCCCAGTTATTATTGAAATAATCTTGAAATAGAAGAGTATAACTTCATTTTTTTATGTCTATTGATTTCAAGATATTCTTCTATGAATTGAACATGATGAGGAAACCAATACCACAGAAAAAGAATTTCGGCAGTGTTGAGTTCCAAATGGAATAAGTCCTTCAGTGTGGTGAAAAATTTCGTATGGGTGAACAATCAATTCTCAATTATAAGATCAATAGATTTGAGAATTAGAGGGTCAAGAAAAAAAATCAGACATTATTCTGAATATGTTTAATATATTATGTAAAAAAAAGAGGAAAGAATTTCAAAGATATTCAATAAAATTCTTTAACTAAAAAAAAAAAAAAAAAAAAAAAAAAAAAAAAAAAATACCACAGAAAATCTTTTCCAGGTCATATTTTTTTTTTATTATAATCACCTTAATGTTATTAGCAAAAAAAAAAAATCAATTAATCCATTGGCAAACAAAGCCAAAGGAAAATTTGTGAAAGTAAATATAAAAAAAAACGGTCAATAATAAGTATCTAACTTATAAAAAAATTCCAACATTTTCAGTTTTCATATTACAAACTTAATTTAAAAAAAAATCGACTAAATTGTTTTTACTTTTTTATTTATTAATTTATGTAAGAGCATTAAGAAAAATTGATTTTTTTTCTTTTTTTGTTATACCACGACTAACTGTTGATGTTGATAGTACTGAGGTTATGAAGGATAGAAGACTGGTCCGTCCATGAAGAGAAGATAGTGCAGAAATATTTGCGTCGAGTGGGAATCGAAACAGCGATCAAGAGGTTAACATTCAACATCCTCTTTGTTGTCAATCAAGTTTCCTTGAATGACAGCATAATTGTTCAATGTTTTCATCTGCCATTTAAAAACTTATCTATGTATATTGTATATTTTAGTGTAATGTAATGTAATGTAAAAATCCTTTAGTTGTACAATTAAATCATCAGACATTTTAAAACTTATCTTTATTATATTGTATTGTAATGTAATGTAAAAAAAAAACAATAAGGAGAGGGGTTATTGCCAAAGGAGAGGGGTTATTGCCAAAGGCCATAACCCCGCCCTTTAGTTAGGACATAATTATATTATGTATATATTTATTTATTTTTTCTTTATTTTTTTCTCTTTTTACTTCTATTACATTGTATTTGTAATTATCTTTGTTGTATATAAAAAAATATGTACCATTAATAAAGTGTAGGTAAATAAATAAATAAAAAGCTTTTATTTGGACAAGTAAAATTATAGAAAACATAAATACTTAAACAAAAAGGTTTTGTAAAAAATCAGAATAATATCTGACACCTCCTTTGCTAAGTTATCATATTTGTGTTAATCATTTTCGTGATATCACAACTACTCAAACTCGCTACATTCAATTTATGCTGAAACGGGAAACCGGGACTTGAACCACCGACCTCCAGGTTACAAGTCCGCAGCCTTATCGATCAAGCTACTGAAACCGGTTGCCTCCTTAACTAGCTGAAAACCAGCACTTTGTCACCATTATTGTTTTTGCTTATGGCTGGAGTCTTTTTAGTAATTTTAAAAATTCCCCTTCCAAGTAGGTACAATCTAGGTACGCACCTAATTATAGCATAAGGTGACTCGCTATCAAATTTGGAGACATTTATGTCAGCCGTTTTGGAGATAATATATGATGATTATGATTATGTGCACTGGTAATCAAGTGGTTAAGGCGCTAGTCTGGTAATCCAGGTAGCGTAGGGATCCGTTGGTTCGAATCTCACCCAGTGCACAAAATTTTCCTCATTAATTTGAGTTTTTGACCACTTAATATAATAATCCTCTGAAGGTTAGGTGGTAGAAAATGCTTTCAGCATTAACCTCGCCTGGTGGTTACCTTCCACTAAAGAGTATTATTATTATGAATGGAATGGATTTTAATGGTGTATTATTATTATAGACTGGTTGGAGTTCCACAAGAGAAGCACCAATTATCACATCGACCTCTATTTAGATCTATTGTGACCAGTTGATTCTATTTGGTTATAACGTCCTGATTTGAAGTAGTCAGGATACTTACAAAACCCCAAAAATTGAGGGTAAAACCCCACTTACCCTCCATTTTCTTCGAAAAGTCTGCCCGAAACGGTCATCGAACTCAGGATCTCTAGACTACGAGTAGTAGTTTTTTTTTGGTAGTCTCAACCGTTACGTCACGGAAACTGGCTTTAAGATAGGGCTTAGTTACATTATGATTTATGATAGATTAAAAGAAAAAATTAAAACCATTGAGCAAACATTGTGCTGTACTGCTGGAACTTGATAAAATAAAATTATGTATATTTTTCCAACACTTTTTTGCATGATCTTAAACTTCTTTATTCAGATTCAGGAACTTCCATGCCATGTAAGGAAGCACCAAATTTTGAATCTACTTCCTGGACGAACAACTTCCTCGCTTGAGTTTGATGAATGAAATAAGATCAAAGAGACAATTTTATAAATCAATTATGACTATACCAGTGCGTGTACTGATAGTCAAGTGGTTAAGGCGATAGTCTGGTAATGCAGGTAGCGCAGGGATCCGTAGGTTCGAATCCCACCCAGTGCATGAATTTTTCCTTATTAATTTGAGTATGTAGCGATGTAGCCACATTATAATAAGACTCTGAGGGTTAGGTGGTAGAAAATGCTATGAGCATTAACCTCACCTGGTGGTTACCTTCCACTGAAGAGTGTTATTATTAATTATTTATCTTCAACGTCGCTTTCTACATCATAGTCATGTCACGACGGGGGCGGGTACCATTCACTGGGAAAAGAACCCAGCTACTCAAATTAACCTCACCCAGCCTTGTTATACCCAGCATAACATGTGTTGTCATGACGACCCTGGATGGATTCTACACCAGAACTGTCAACAATCCCTATAAAAAGAAAGTTACAAAGCATTGACACAGAGATCGCTTGTCTTTATATTTTCTTAGTTTAATTATGGTCGCTTTTTTTCACTGTCGAAAAATTGGTAGGTAAATGTATACCTATGTATATTTTACTTCCGAAAAAAACATTAGAAATCGGAAGTATTGTGTTCGTTTTTGTAAAAAAAAAAAATTTTTTGCACCGATTTCAATTTTTTTCATATTTTTTCAAGATCTATGAAATTATTTCCAAGAATTTCATGCTCCGTAAGATTCCATAAAAAATCGGAACAAAAAAACTTGACTTCCATCACGATTATTCACCCAATATCTACCCATGCATTATTGGGAGGAAGTAATAATAATAATAATAATAAAAATCTTTATTTGTTTTCATGTACATTTGCATTCCCATTACATCTCCATGAAGTACTGTTGTACTTTTCGGGAGATGTAAGTAATTTTCCATCACATCAGTTCTTTTTTATAATTATTTTATTTTATTTTCATTGTTTCTTCTTATTTTTTATTTCTATTTTTGCCAATTATATTTCATTATTTGTATTAATAAGGTATTGTTTTAATTCTTGCTTCATTTTATTTTCATTTGGAATATTTCTTAAATTTGTTGGAATATTGTTCAACATTTTTGGAGTTTGATGTTTGGTTAGTCTTTCGCCATAATTGTTGTTAAATGTGGGTGTTATATATATTGTATGTCTTGTATTGTAATTATTTTCTTGTATTTTTCTATACTCTTCTATGTAATAATGTTTTGTGAGTGTAACATATGTATATAAATTTTCAAAATTGAAAATATTGTGTTTCTTACATTTTGCATTTCTTTGATCTTTTGACGTCCATGGGTACATTATTGATTTTATTATCTTCTTTTGTGTTATCTTAATAAGTTTTTTGTTTTTTTTCTGTACTGAAACCATATATTTCGATACCATATCTTAGAATAGGTTCGCACAGCGTTTTGTACATTATACATTTTATTCTTAGTGGTAAAATTCTTTTTATAAAATACATTTTATAGGATAATATATTCATTTTATTTTTGATGTACTGATATTGTGATGTCCATTTCATATTTTCATCAAAATTCAATCCTAAGTATTTAATTGATTTTAGCCAGCGTCGATGGCATGTTGAATACACCGGTTCCCTTCAGAACACCGAAGTTAAGCGACATCCAGCGAGGTTAAGACTTGGATGGGTGACCATTCAAATTCTAATTCTCGTGACGCTGGCTTTTCCCGGCCCCACTCAGGCTGGGTGAGGTCAATGTGAGTAGCAGGTTTGTGAGTTTCCTGCGAAGTTGAAAGCGACGTTAAACCCCACTTAAAAAAAAAAATCTGAGGCCAAACAATCACCGTGTAAATGCAGCACGAAATGGTCCTAACTACTTTGCAATCTCAATGTTTAATAAAATCCCACTTCATATCAGAGACATGCCATCTGAGACTTTCAAAACCACAATTATCTGTTTTCTAAAGAAAAAAGTTTTACTCTTTAGTGGAAGGTAACTACCAGGTGAGGTTAATGCGCTCAAAGCATTTTCTATACCACCTAACCCTCAGAGTCTTATTATTATGTGGTCACAAACTCAAATTAATGAGGAAAAATTCATACACTGGGTGGGATTCGAACCAACGGATCGATCCTACGCTACCTGGGTTACCAGACTAGCGCGTTAACCACTTGACTACCAGTATGAGGTACCAAGAAGTTGTCACTGATGGCTCAGAGGCAACCTCCGTGGTGTAATGGTTAGGTCTAATCCTCATGGTTCAGAGGTCCTGTGATCAAATTTCCCAGATTGGACAAAAAAATTTAACCAACAAATTCGTTTTCCAAAAACTAAAACCTAAAAAGAAGGGAAGAGGTTGAAGTTTCCGGCCCAATCAAGGCTGCCTGAGGTTTATGGGGGAATGGGTACGATTGACAGTGTTTTGAATGTGAAAACACCACCTCTTAAATTAATAAAATTAAGATGATAATAATAATGGCGTTATAGGGGTGGGTTATCCTATAGCCCAGACGGAAACATCTGCACCTCTCGGGGGTGCTTATCACACTCGAGAGGAGATAACCTAAAATGTCACAATTTTAGTGGATAGCGCAGAATCATAGGACTGTGCCACTTTAATCGAGGTACAATATCTTGTATGATATTTTTTGACTATAATTCCGCCACTGGTCGTTACGTCACATCAAAGCAGCTACTCATTTTTCCTCACGAGTTATGATTGGACCCCGAACTTCCACGTACAGAGCAAAATCCTACCTGGGAATCGAACCTTAGCGCGCTAACTCACTCGGCTACGGTGACTGCTAATAAAATTAATATCAGGGCGCTAAGACTCAAAAAGATTAATGGGACATGGTAGCAGTACTAAATATGAAAAAAAAAATGTTAAAAGTTAGCCGGAAGTGGGCGAAAACAAAAAAAAAAAACAAAATACATATAAACTATAGGGGTATTTTTCTTTTGGATAATTTTTTTTTCCAGGTTCGGTATTTCCAGTTTAGCTTCCCCACTATTCGTGAAAGAAAAATGCGTTTCGATACTTTGAAAGATAAACAATGGACTTAACTTATAAAAGAACTGGAAGCAAAAATTTTCTAAATCCACTTTGGTTAACCAAACTGGAAGAAGATTTTTCCTCTTCCAAAAGAAAAATGACTTGCTTCCAGTTTGTTCATTTAATTCCAGTTGCATCCACTTTGGTTTGAAAGAAAAATACGGCTTATGTTTCGAGTCAATATAGGCCGGTTGGCTGGCGCTACTTGACGAGCGCTCGACTTCCAGCGAGCTTGATTTCAGGAGCCCAGACATTGGATCTGTGAGTCCATATAATGCTTCCGGGGTCTATCCGATAGTGATTCAGTTGTTTATTCGCCATTTGTAAGGACCTACCTCAAACTTTTCTCTCTGCAGTTCTACACAAGAAGTGAGGAGATGA